>SJYC01141947.1:0-30944 GCA_006408675.1 Madoqua kirkii
CTTCCCCGTTGGCCCTGCCCCGGAATCTGCTTTCCACCCCCTGGTCATCAAGCCACTCTCTTAGCCCCTCTGCTGTGGGTTTCTGTCGGTCCTGACGTCTCCTCTGTTGAAATGCTGACCACAGCCCTGCTGTCATCAGAAGGTGATATGCTTTGGGATCACTTGACTCCCCTGCAGCCAGAAGCTCTCTCCTGGTTTTCGTAGAATCAGAGGGTTGTGGCCATAATCAGATGGGGAACCAGACTCAGAGTGGGCCATAACCTGCCCGCAGCCGCCACCGCCGTGAGGTGAGGCTAGGCGTCCTGCGTCTGGTCCGGGACCGCCTCCACCGTGTTAGTTAGAAGGGGAGCCCGACTGCGACTGTCACTCCTTGGGGGGCAGGAGATGCAAAGGTCCCCAAACAGAGCTGGGCCATGAGGCTGCTGTCTAAAGCGCTGCCGCTCTCTTTTCCTGGAGGAGAAGGGGGACCGCCCAGGCTTCTCTGAGCCAAGGAGCCCTCAGGAGGCTGGCAGCTCATTTTCCTGAGGCTGGGGAAGCATTAAGTTTTTGTATCTGTGAGCAGCCTTTCTGATTGGCTGCTGCCACCGCTGTCAGTTACATAAATCCTCCTGCAGACAAGAAGCAATTAGGACAGAAGAGAGACAGAGAGGAGAGGGAGGGAGAGAGAGAGGAGAGATTCAGGGGGAGACGGAAAGAAAGTCAGAGAAAGAGAGAGAGTCATGGTAGGACACAGAGATGGATGCACAGAGAGAGGGAGCAAGATAGACGGAGATGCAACGGAGATTCGGAGGAGACAGAAGGCGGAGGAGGAGACACGGAAAGCGAGCGTGAGGCACGCGGAGATGAGCAGTGAAAATGTCGCGTCCTAACCACCGGGCCGCCAGGAGAGTCTCCTGATCACATGGACCACAGCTTGTCAATGAAACTAGGCCGTGTCACATGGGGCCCCCCAAGACGGATGGGTCATGGTGGAGAGGTCTGACAGAATGGGGTCCACTGGAGAATGGCAAAGCACTTCAGTATTCCTGCCTCGAGAACCCCATGAACAGTATGAAAAGGCAAAAAGACAGGATACTGAAAGAGGAACTCCTCAGGTTGGTAGGTGCCCAATATGCTACTGGAGATCAGTGGAGAGATAATATCAGAAAGAAGGAAGAGATGGAGCCAAAGCAAAACCAACACCCAGTTGCGGATGTGACTGGTGATAGAAGCAAGGTCTGATGCTGTAAAGAGCAATATTGCATAGGAACCTGGAATGCTACGTCCATGAATCAAGGCAAACTGGAAGTGGTCAAACAGGAGATGACAAGAGTGAACGTTGACATTCTAGGAATCAGCGAACTAAGATGGACGGGAATGGGTGAATTTAACTCAGATGACCATTATATCTACTACTGTGGGCAAGAATCCCTTAGCAGAAATGGAGTAGCCATCACAGTCAACAAAAGAGTCCAAAATGCAGTACTTGTATGCACTCTCAAAAATGACAGAATGATCTCTGTTCATTTCCAAGGCAAACCATTCAATATCACAGTAATCCAAGTCTATGCCCCAACCAGTAATGTTGAAGAAGCTGAAGTTGAACAGTTCTATGAAGACCTGTAAGACCTTTTAGAACTAACACCCAGAAAAGATGTCCTTTTCATTGTAGGGGATTAGAGTGCAAAAGTAGGAAGTCAAGAAACATCTGGAGTAACAGGCAAATTTGGCCTTGGAGTACAGAATGAAGCAGGGCAAAGGCTAATAGAGTTTTGCCAAGAAAACTCACTGGTCATAGCAAACACCCTCTTCCAACAACACAAGAGAAGACTCTACACATGGACATCACCAGATGGCCAACACTGAAATCAGATTGATTATATTCTTTGCAGCCAAAGATGGAGAAGCTCTCTACAGTCAGCAAAAACAAGACCAGGAGTGGACTGTGGCTCAGATCATGAACTCTTTATTGTCAAATTCAGACTGAAATTGAAGAAAGTGGGGAAACCAGTAAACCATTCAGGTATGACCTAAATCCAATGCCTTATGATTATACAGTGAAAGTGAGAGATAGATTTAAGGGACTAGATCTAATAGATAGATTGCCTGATGAACTATGGACTGGAGGTTCATGACATTGTACAGGAGACAGGGATCAAGACCATCCCCAAGAAAAAGAAATGCAAAAAAGCAAAATGGCTGTCTGAGGATGCCTTACAAATAACTGTGAAAAGAAGAGAAGTGAAAAGCAAAGGAGAAAAGGATAGATATACCTATTTGAATGCAGAGTTCCAAAGAATAGCAAGGAGAGATAAGAAAGGCTTCCTCATCGATCAATGCAAAGAAATAGAGGAAAAGAATAGAATGGGAAAGACTAGAGATCTCTTCAAGAAAATTAGAGATACCAAGGGAGCATTGCATGCTAAGATGGGTTCGATAAAGAACAGAAATGGTATGGACCTGACAGAAGCAGAAGATATTAAGAAGAGGTGGCAAGAATATACAGAACTGTACAAAAAAGATCTTCACGACCCAGACAATCACAATGGTGTGATCACTCACCTAGAGCCAGACATCCTGTAATGCAAAGTCAAGTGGGCCTTAGGAAGCGTCACTGCAAACAAAGCTAGTGGAGGTGATGGAATTCCAGTGGAGCTATTTCAAATCCTAAAAGATGATGCTATGGAAGTGCTGCACTCAATATGCCTGCAAATTTGGAAAACTCAGCAGTGGCCACACGACTGGAAAAGGTCAGTTTTCATTCCAATCCCAAAGAAAGGCAATGCCAAAGGATGCTCAAACTACCACACAGTTACACTCATCTCACATGCTAGTGAAGTAATGCTCAAAATTCTCCAAACCAGGCTTCAGTAACACATGAACTGTGAACTTCCAGATGTTCAGGCTGGTTTTAGGAAAGACAGAGGAACCAGAGATCAAATTGCCAACATCTGCTGGATCATGGAAAAAACAAGAGAGTTCCATAAAAACATCTATTTCTGCTTTATTGACTATGCCAAAGTCTTTGACTGTGTGGATGACAGTAAACTGTGGAAAATTCTGAAAGAGATGGGAATACCAGACCACCTGACTTCCCTCTTGAGAAACCTGTGTGCAGGTCAAGAAGAAACAGTTAGAACTGGACATGGAACAAAAGACTGGTTCCAAATAGGAAAAGGAGTACGTCAAGGCTGTATATTGTCACCCTGCTTATTTAACTTATATGCAGAGTACATCATGAGAAACGCTTGGCTGGATGAAGCGCAAGCTGGAATCAAGATTGCTGGGAGAAATATCAATAACCTCAGATATGCAGTTGACACCAACCTTATGGCAGAAAGTGAAGAAGAACTAAAGAGCCTCTTGATAAAAGTGAAAGATGAGAGTGAAAAATTTGGCTTAAAGCTCAACATTCAGAAAACTAAGATAATGGTATCTGGTCCTATCACTTCATGGCAAATGATGGGGAAACAGTGGAAATAGTTGCTGACTTTATCTTTCTGGGCTCCAAAATCACTGCAGATGGTGATTGCAGCCATGAAATTAAAAGACCCTTACTCCTTGGAAGGAAAGTTATGACTGACCTAGACAGCATATTAAAAAGCAGAGACATTACTTTACCAACAAAGGTCCATCTAGTCAAGGCTATGGTTTTTCCAGTGGTCGTGTATGGATGTGAGAATTGGACTATAAAGAAAGCTGAGCACCGAAGAATTGATGCTTTCGAACTGTGGTGTTGGAGAAGACTCTTAAGAGTCCTTTGGACTGCAAGGATATACAACTGGTCCATCCTAAAGGAGATCAGTCCTGAGTATTCATGGGAAGGACTGATTTTGAAGCTGAAACTCCAATACTTTGGCCACCTGATGTGAGGAGCTGACTCATTTGAAAAGACCCTGAAGCTGGGAAAAATTGAGGGCAGGAGGAGAAGGGGACGACAGAGGTTGAGATGGCTGGATGGCATCACTGACTCAATGGTCATGAGTTTGGGTAGGCTCCGGGAGTTGGTGATGGACAGGGAGGCCTGGCGTGCTATAGTTCATGGGGTTGCAAAGAGTTGGACATTACTGAGTAACTGAATGGAACTGAACTGAATATTTCATTGTGCTTAGGTACAACTTTCTTATCCATTCATCTGCTGATGGACATCTAGGTTGCTTCCACATCCTAGCTATTGTAAACAGTTTTGTGATGATACCTGCCTTTGTCTGAGATGACACAAGCTTCCCCGATGGCCCGGCTGGTAAGGGGAAGACACGATGCAGGAGAAACATGAGATGCAGCTTCTATCCCTGGGTGGGGACGATCCCCTGGAGAAGGAAATGGCCATCCACTCTAGTGTTCTTGCCTGGAGAATATCCCATGGACAGAGAATCTCATGGACAGAGAAGCCTGGCAGGCTACAGTCCGTGGGGCTGCACAGAGTCGGACATGACCAAGCAAAAGCATGGGTTGAGGCACAGCTGACTGTGTGTCCTGTCTGTCCTCTTCATCAGAACATGTGCTCAAGCACTGAAGGACTAGAAGGACTTTGTCTGAGATGAGATGTTCAGGACCTCAGTGACTGAGAAGAGGAAACTTCCCTCCTTTCTCCCCCAGCCCTGCTAACCACCCCTTCTCTTTCTTTTAAAAAATGCATGTGTGCCAAGTTGCTTCAGTCCTGTCTGACTCTGCAACACTACAGAGAGTCCCGCCAGGGTCCTCTGGCCATGGGATTCTCCAGGCAAGAATACCAGAATGGATTGCCATGCCCTCCTCCAGGGCATCTTCCCGACCCAGGGATCGAACCCACGTCTCTTATATCTCCTGTATTGGCAGGCAGGCTCTTTACCTCTAGCACCCACCTGTGAAGCCCACCTGGCAGGTGACATCTGAGTAAAGACCTGAAAGGGGGAGAGACATGTGAATATCTGTGCGTGTGTAAAGGCCTGAGCCTCTTGATAAAAGTGAAAGATGAGAGTGAAAAATTTGGCTTAAAGCTCAACATTCAGAAAACTAAGATAATGGTATCTGGTCCTATCACTTCATGGCAAATGATGGGGAAACAGTGGAAATAGTTGCTGACTTTATCTTTCTGGGCTCCAAAATCACTGCAGATGGTGATTGCAGCCATGAAATTAAAAGACCCTTACTCCTTGGAAGGAAAGTTATGACTGACCTAGACAGCATATTAAAAAGCAGAGACATTACTTTACCAACAAAGGTCCATCTAGTCAAGGCTATGGTTTTTCCAGTGGTCGTGTATGGATGTGAGAATTGGACTATAAAGAAAGCTGAGCACCGAAGAATTGATGCTTTCGAACTGTGGTGTTGGAGAAGACTCTTAAGAGTCCTTTGGACTGCAAGGATATACAACTGGTCCATCCTAAAGGAGATCAGTCCTGAGTATTCATGGGAAGGACTGATTTTGAAGCTGAAACTCCAATACTTTGGCCACCTGATGTGAGGAGCTGACTCATTTGAAAAGACCCTGAAGCTGGGAAAAATTGAGGGCAGGAGGAGAAGGGGACGACAGAGGTTGAGATGGCTGGATGGCATCACTGACTCAATGGTCATGAGTTTGGGTAGGCTCCGGGAGTTGGTGATGGACAGGGAGGCCTGGCGTGCTATAGTTCATGGGGTTGCAAAGAGTTGGACATTACTGAGTAACTGAATGGAACTGAACTGAATATTTCATTGTGCTTAGGTACAACTTTCTTATCCATTCATCTGCTGATGGACATCTAGGTTGCTTCCACATCCTAGCTATTGTAAACAGTTTTGTGATGATACCTGCCTTTGTCTGAGATGACACAAGCTTCCCCGATGGCCCGGCTGGTAAGGGGAAGACACGATGCAGGAGAAACATGAGATGCAGCTTCTATCCCTGGGTGGGGACGATCCCCTGGAGAAGGAAATGGCCATCTACTCTAGTGTTCTTGCCTGGAGAATATCCCATGGACAGAGAATCTCATGGACAGAGAAGCCTGGCAGGCTACAGTCCGTGGGGCTGCACAGAGTCGGACATGACCAAGCAAAAGCATGGGTTGAGGCACAGCTGACTGTGTGTCCTGTCTGTCCTCTTCATCAGAACATGTGCTCAAGCACTGAAGGACTAGAAGGACTTTGTCTGAGATGAGATGTTCAGGACCTCAGTGACTGAGAAGAGGAAACTTCCCTCCTTTCTCCCCCAGCCCTGCTAACCACCCCTTCTCTTTCTTTTAAAAAATGCATGTGTGCCAAGTTGCTTCAGTCCTGTCTGACTCTGCAACACTACAGAGAGTCCCGCCAGGGTCCTCTGGCCATGGGATTCTCCAGGCAAGAATACCAGAATGGATTGCCATGCCCTCCTCCAGGGCATCTTCCCGACCCAGGGATCGAACCCACGTCTCTTATATCTCCTGTATTGGCAGGCAGGCTCTTTACCTCTAGCACCCACCTGTGAAGCCCACCTGGCAGGTGACATCTGAGTAAAGACCTGAAAGGGGGAGAGACATGTGAATATCTGTGCGTGTGTAAAGGCCCTGAGGCGGGAGCAGGCCTGGCAGGGCTGAGGAATAGCAAGGGCGCCCGTGTGGTTGGAGCAGGAAGGATGCAGGGGAGAGTGGTAGGCGATGAGGCAGAGGCACTGGGAGGAGCAGAGCGTCTAGGGCCTGGAGGGCCTCAGTCGTGACTTTGACTTTTTTCCCGAGTGAGAGTCACCATCCAAGGGTTTAGAGTGGAGCAGTGCCCGGACCTGACTTCAGTTTTCATGGATGCCCTGATGGCTGGGTTGAGCCCTGTGTAAAGAGGGCGGGAGCAGAAGCAGGGAGACTGTTTTCGACATGAGCCAGCTTGCGTGAGTTCCCAGATGAAAAGGCGTGGTTCCTGCTCTCGGAGCATGCTGTACTCAGCAGAAGGGGTGGGAGTCACGGGGACAGCTGACCTTCACCTCCATGCTGTGCACCCCAGAGGGAAGAAAGCCTGAATCTGCAAACCCAGCTTCTGAATTAGACAGAGGAGGGGAGGGCAGGACAAGCAATTCTGTCAAGTATATAGTAGATGCTGATGCTGTTCAGACCAATGCCATTTGATTTAAACCATCGCACCAGCTTTTGAGGTATTTTTCATTTTTCTCTAGGCAAGGCCCCTGAGGCTTAGGTACTTAAGGAGCTTTGACTGAGCTTTCATAGAAATGTGGGAGCCTCTAGATCCAGACAGAGTGGGTCTACGTGGAAAGGCCTGACAAGTGCCTCCTTCCCCATCCCCACACCTAAGGGGCCCCAGGGCCCTTGATTCCTCCTAAGTGTTGTGGTTCCCATCATTCCTCTCTGTAGAGGCTCCCTTTAATCCTTGAGTGAGTGAGTCATGCTTTTTTCTACTTCAGAGGCTGTACCTCTAAGAGCACGCCTCTCCAATCCCCTTCTGTAGGCAAACCCCCTCACCTCTCAGGTCTCAGATACCAAGCTGCTTTCTTGGGGTGGGGTCGCGGGGGGAGCCTCCCCTGATCCCTGGATGAGGTCAGCCTCCTGATCACTGTGTCTTATTTAGAAACACAAGATGCTTCTGTCAGTGCTTGTCCTGGGGGCAAAGATGGGAAAAGGAGAAGGTGGGAGAGGTGATCGATGGAGGAAGTGGGGTGGGAGGTGTCGGGGGTCGAGGAGGGTCCTGGATAGGCTGCTCCCACAGGATGGGGAAGACTAGGGCCAAGGACAGATGGCCTGCCAGGGGGCATGCGCCGGGAGACGCGGGGCTCTGGACTCAAAGCAGCGCAGTGTCTCTTGTTCCCTTCTCATCCTCCTTCTCTGCCTCCAGGGGTAGGGCAGGGGCGGAAGCCAGAGACGTGGGGCCCTGAGAAAGTGAGGTGTTTATTCCCAAGAGCACAGCGGGTGGGGGCTGGCTTCGGGCAGAAACCCTAGCACCCATCTCCCAGTTGGACCGTCTCCCTGTCAAGCCCTTTCTCTCAGGCAGAGCCCAGCCCTGAGGACCCCTGTTTTCCCTCCCCTGCTCACACCCTTCCCAGCGGCTGGAGAGAAGGAAGGACCTGCCCAGGCTGGGGTCTGAACCCTGCTGCCTCTCTGCGGCCAAGGCAAGAGGGTCGGGCAGTTCCCTTCGCTCATTTCTCTCTGCTCTCACACTTCCGTCGGTCCCCAGAGCTGCCAGCTCTCCTGGGGGCCTGGCAGGCCTGTCTCATCTAGGGCGATGAGGCTGAGGGCCGCTGGGGCCTGGTGGGGCCATTGCTGCTGGAGACGGCGAGCGATGGTGACAGTGAGTGACTTCCAAGCAGCCTGCGATGCCCTTCCTTCTCCTCTGGGGAATTTCACCTTCAAAGCAGACTTGGAAATGGAACGTGACCCCGGCGCCCTGCTCAAGAGAAAGAAGACCTCAGGCCAAATGAAATCACGGAGCAGGCTTGAAAGAAGTCAAATTCCCTTTTCTTCCCTTTGAGTCTCCTGCGTTCAGTGTGTGGGGCACTCTGAGTTTTGAAGGTGTATGCTTGCTCTCACTTAATCCTGGAAGACGAGGGTGTCTTGGGGACCAGGGGAGGGAGACAGTGGTTGTAGGTAACGAGGAAGTTCAGTGTTGGTGAAAGACGGTGTTTTTCTGGTTTGGTCTCAGGCGCTTTGGTTTTACTTTCCTTTTGCTGGGAGAAGATCTGGTCATTCTTGTTATTTCTGTTTCTTCATTCTCCATCTGAGATCGTTCCAGTCGGTGCTGGCTGCTTTATAGCAGGTACGAGAGTGGCAAAGTAGAAAGGACACAGGCTGGAGCTGGGAGACTGGACTTTGCCTTGAAAAGCTGTGTCATCTTCTGTCCTTACTTGTCCTCTCAGGTCCTTGCGTTTGTAGGGCCAGGTTTGATCAGAAGACCTCAGGCCCCTGGGTGGACAGTGGCAGATGGATATAGCCAGATCCTCTGGAAGGTAACTCTGGATTCTGGGGAAGGTGAGACCTCTGGCTGTTCTCAGGCCCTATGTCTGCTGTCTTCTCTGGGTGGGGAGCTCCAGGTTGCCTTCCTCCCATCTGGCTCATCTTCCCAGCCTGGGTGTCCTCAGTGAGGTCTTGACCCCCCCATCCGTTTCTCACTGCCTGATGGGAATTTCCCTCTGATGCAGTGATGGCTTCCATGAATCTCAGCTCCTCAGCTGGGACCACTTCATTTAGCAGATGTGAGGCTGCTCATCCTTGCCTGTCTCTTCCCGATCCCTTGGCAGGGGATACATGTGGGAACTGATGGGAATGTCAGATTCGAAGAAGGATGCTTCTGTCCTAGACTGGGATGTCCCTGCCGTGTGGTGGGGAGATGGGTTCCCCTGGGGGAAGCAGGATGGGAGAGACACAGTCTGCATTTACTCCTCTTGGGTGGGTGGTAGGATGAAGCACCGGGGGCTGAAGCTAGGGCACCAGTACTGGCTTAGCTTCTACCTCATTCTGAGCATCTCTCTCTCTGGGCCTCAGTCTCTCCATCTGTAAAATGAGACGGCTGGATGACTTCAACTGCTCCCAAATGACGGTTCTTGGGAAGCTGCAGCAGAGTCAGCTGGCTGCTTCTTAAAAGTGTGGAGGACGGGTGCCCCCTGGAGACCTGCAGCATCTAAACCTCTGGTCAAGGGCCTGGGAATTGTATTTTAGTAAATTCTACTGGAGGATTCTGACCCACGTGAAGTCTGACCAGGGCTGGAGCAGATGAGCCCAAGGGTCTCTGGCAGGTGTGTACCCCAGCCCATCTCCTTCATGCCTTGGCATGTGAGAGAGTGCTTGGGGTCATGTGCGTGTGTGATGTTGGGTGAGTCCTATAGGAGGATCTAGGGAGGTTCTTCTCTCCCTTAAAAAAATGTCATTGGGACTTCCCTGGTGGTCCAATGGTTAAGAATCCACTTTTGCAATGCAGAGGATGCAGGTTCGATCCCTGGTTGAGGAACTAAGATCCCACATGCCACAGAGAACTAAACAATAGAAAATCCATGTGCCTAAATGAAAGAGCCTACATGCTGCGACTAAGACTCAGTGCAGCTGGTATAGACACACACACTGTCAGAACTCTTTTTATTTTCTTTCATCAGAAAAATAAGCCCCATATTTTGAGGAGGAAGACCCTAGAGGGGTGCTTCCCTCCTAGCTCAGTTGGTAAATAATCTGCCCGCAATGCAGGAAACCCTGGTTCGATCACTGGGTTGGGAATGTCCCCTAGAGAAGGGAAAGGCTACCCACTCCAGTATTCTGGCCTGGAGAAGGACTATATAAGTCCACGAGGTTGCAAGGAGTTGGACATGACTGAGCGATTTTCACTTTCTTTCAGACTCTAGGGGAGAACCAGATGCCTCACCTAGAGAAGAGATTATCCAGAAGGCAACAGTCACTCCTTCTTGTGACGCTGAGGGAGCGGGAGAGGCCTTGCTCTGTGCAACCCTGGAGGCAGATCCAGGGCTACGGGTAAACGCTGGAGGAAGGAAGTGCATGCTTCCTCACAGGCAGGGCTCTGCAGGCCGCCTTTGATGGAGGTGGTGGTGGTGGTGAGCCCCTCGTCAGCAGGGAAAGCATGGGTTGATGGGGTGTGTGCTCTCCTGGGGAAAGTGAGGTGGAAGAGCCTTAAGCAGCTGGTGGATCTGAAGGCATTTATGAAGGCCGCTTTCAGGTCAGAACTGCTAGGACCCCATAAAAGTCAGGCAGCTTTGCCTGCCCAGGATTTAAAGCAATGTGTGCACACGTGTGCTCACACATGTACAAAGAACCACTTGTATGTGCAAACCTCCTATGTCCAGGCACACACGAGCAGGCATCTGCCTGCGTGACACACAGGCCTTCTCACAGCAGCGAGTGCACATGGGCACACAGCAGGGACACGTGCGTCAACTCACATGGACAGACTGTGGTTCACACACCGCATGCTTCTTGCTCAGTCTCTTCCCTCTGGCTGCCTGTGTGCCCACCGCCGCGCCCCCACCACCAGGGCCCGGGGCCTCCCTGTGCAGCCTTCAGGCTGGTCTCCAGCATCAGAGCTTGTTTAATCGCCATTAGCTCTCTTATTTCCGGCACCAAATTAAAAGTGTGACCAAAAGTTAATTATTCTAATTCAATTTGGCCCTCATGCAGTGCCCATGATGATGGGAAGCCCTGGTGGAGGTGGGCCGGGCATGGGCAGGAGAGGAGACCTCAGGATTGCATACAGCTTAATGATTCTTTCAGGAAAACACCTTTTCTCTCTGTTTCCCAGTCACTCCTCTGGACCCAGCCTCCAGGTCTCCTAGAAATCTCAGGGTGCTTTTGGGAGCTTGGCTTTGGGAAATGGTTGAGATAGCAGGCCAGAGCAGAGGTTGGAAGGGTATGTGTGTGTGTGTGTCTGCATGCACGCACATGCACATGTGTGGAAGCTGATGGAGAACACAGCCCAGACTCTCACATCAAGAAGCCTCTGGAGAGCTGAGCCGGAGCTTGTTTCTCATGAGGTTATGCTACCAAGGTCCCCGCTGAGCCTTCCTCCTTGGTCAGAGCCAAGAGAGATGAAGATTTCTGCCTTTGTTGAACTCTTGGGAGCAGCTGGCCCTCCTCTCCTCCAGCACAAACTGCTTTCCAGGTCAGTCTCCTCCTCCTGTCTGCACTCCCTGTGCAGCCTAGTCTATTCACTCCCCACGCCTCTCTCCCACTCAGGAAGGTAGGCTTTCCTAGCAGCCAGGTTGGGACTTCCCTGGTGGTCCAGTGGTTAAGAACCCACACTTTCCCTGCAGGGGGCATGGGTTCGATCCCTGGTCAGGGAACTAAGGTCCCACATGCTGTAGGTTTCGGCCAAACCAACAATAACAATGACACACACACACACACACACACACACACACACACACACACACACCTCCCCACCAAAACCCTCCAAAACCCTAGTAACCAGGCCTTCCACAAACTCAGAGTCTTGTCCCCACATTTGGTCATGGGGTCCTTGTTGGGAGCTGGGGCTGAGATGAACAAGAGTGAGTCTGAAGGAGAATTAGACTTTTTCTCTGAGGACTTTCTGTCTCATTCAAGAATCAAGCCTGGGCCTTTGTAAGATCCAGGACTAATGGAGGAGGCAGCATCTTAGTGGAAAATGATAGATCGACAATCACAGACTCCAAGGTCTTGAAGATAGCCTCAAAGTATGAAGCTGATGTCAAGCTGCTAGCTGATGTTCGAGTAGCTTCTCTGGCATTCCTGCCTGTTTGCACAGCCCCTGGGATTGCAGGTCGCTACCTCCCAAGCTCTCCCTCTGCCCACACCTTCCTGCATGTTGAGCTTGGATCTTCATCCCTATAACTTTCCTCCCATTGGTCCCATAGCTGCTCTCTGGGGTCGTACAGGACAGCCTTAACAGTCATAAAGTGTATGTGTGTTAGTCGCTCAGTCATGTTTGACTTTTTATGACCCCGTTGACTCATCAGGCTCCTCTGTCCATGAAATTCTCCAGGCAAGAATGCTGGATTTGAGGATAATGTATTAAGTCCTCCACTGGACCTCCTCTTCTCCAGGGCAACAGTTCCGCAGTTCCTTGGTGGGGTTGTGAGTCCATTTGTAGAGGTCGGAGTGGGTCGTAACTGCTATGACCCACCAAGCACAAATCCCAGTGGCTTCCCTCACAGGACAGGAGTTAACTTCTTTCTCGTGTAACTAACTGTCAGGGCAGGCTTTCAGCCTTCAGGGCTGTGATTCTACATTCCCTTTCCTAGCATCTTAGGATCTGCCCTCCCATAGGATCTTCAAGTTCTCGCCCTTAGCCAGTGAGTGGGTCATGTCTGGGTGACGCACATCACTCTTGCCCACACTCCATTGGCCAGAACTCAGTCACGTGACTGCCCCCGGCCACAGGGAGGCGGGAAATACGGTCTGGTTGTGAGTCCAACAGGAGATGGGAAATGGTTTGGTGAACTGGCTGGTTTGGCCCCTACCATACCATCCTTAGCTTACCCTCCTACAGAGCTACTCCAGCTTGCCCAGGCCCGTCTTAAGTGTGACACTTAGACATTAAAAATGAAAAGGAAAAAAAAAAAAAAAAAAGAGTAGCTGTAACCTGACCAGGTAGCACATGACAGCTTATAGTTTCCGGAGCATCTTGCATGTTCTAAATGATGACGCACTGGAACCAGCTCAAACTGACTCCTGAAAGCCAGTTCAGCGCATTTCTTCCCAGCTCTGTTCTCAGTGATGCCACACTGGTAGTTGGAAATGGTCCATGATGGGACTGCTGTAATCTAGTAAATGGGCACGCGTTACAATGAAAGGTTCCCTCTTCCCTCAGCCTGGTGGTCAGCACCCAGTCCTCTAGCTTTGCCTCTCAAGTTGCAGGAGCCTCACTAAATGCCTACAGGTAGCCTTGGTTATTTCTAGTTTATAGTTTATGAAACTGAGGTCCTGAGGCTGGCCCTAGTGGCACAGCTTGCACACTAGAAAGCTGGGATTCTGATTTCAAAGCTCTGCTTTGAAGTCTGTGCGGAGAGGGACAGACACTGACTACCCTGTTCTGGACACATTCACTTCTTTCTCTTTTTTTGCCTAAATAAGGTCAGTTTATACTGGCAACCCATTTTCTTTTTAAAATGTATTGATTTTTGGCTGTGCTGGGTCTTCATTGCTGCTTGGGCTTTATTCTAGTTGTGGTGAGCTGGGGCTCAGGCTCTAGGGTGCGTGGGTTTCAGTAGTTGGGGCACCTGGGCTTAGTTGCTCTGAGGCACGTGCAGTCTTCCTGGACTAGGGGTCAAACCTGTGTCTCCTGCACTGGCAGGTGAATTCTTTACCGCAGAGCCACCAGGGAAGCCCCAGTTCCTCCTAATTTCTTCAGGTGGTGGTTTTGCGCAGAAGAGGTGACTCCAGTCTCAGCTGCTGGCCTTGTGGATGGGGCACCATGCTGCCTCCCTTGGACTGGTCACTCCTCACACCCGCTCTCAGCCTTTGTTCCAGAAAGCATGTGGCACAAAGTGTGGGTTACAGAAACTGGATCTAGTGGGCCCTGTCCTAGGGGAGCCTCCAGCCTATGAGGGAGAACAGACCTTTCCTTGACATATCCCAGTCTGATGGAGGGGGTAAAGTCTTGTGGGGAAGGTGCCCCTATCTAGAGAGGGATAAAAGGCCCCCACTCACAGATGCCCCGATCTGAAGACAAGAGTGGTTTCTGTCCTTTGGGAGCTCATGGTTCTGTGGTTAAGTTTTTCCCCATAAGGACCTCCTAATCTGACTGGGAAGGACTTAGACCCAGCGCCCTCATCACTGTGTTGGCGCTGTGGGGGAGGGCTGGCTGGGAGTCAGGGGAGAGGAAGTTGTTGGCTGGCAGGGGGTGCTGATGGTATGCTCTGCCCCAGCAGCCAAGAGCTAATGGGTATGTACATCCCACCAAAATATCTTCTCCTCTGAGAGCCCAAGGACACGAGGACAAGTCAGAGGAAGTAAAGGCTCCACAAAAGGGATGCCCAATGCTTTGTGGGGGGGACCCCCTTCTGTCCCCTGGAGGCTGAGCCTTCATTTTCTGGCTCAGGAGTGCACATCCTGGATGCAGGGCCAGGAAGGGAGTGGGTGGGGATGCCAGCAAGAGGGGTGCTGGGCATTTGGGCACTGCCCACTGGCCTCCTCTGCTCTGGCATAGCAGGTGCTGGGGTGTTATCACTAAGAGCACTCATCCGTAGCATGCATTAGAGGAAAAGCTAGGAAAGGGAGTTTCATTCTTGATCCAATTAGGGTAAATACCAGGGATGGCAGGTTGGTGCATCTGGTACTCACTGGCTCATCCAGCCATTCAACTGGGCGTTCTGACTCAGCTGTATCACTTGAGTGAAGCGATAGGCAGCCTATGGGGCTAATGGATGAATCAGGAAGGAGAGTGAGTGGTCCCTGGCAGGGGAGAATCTCTGGGATGAACGATAGGTGGCCTGACTTTGTCTTTCACTGGATGACCCTACCCTGGCCTGCTCACTGGGTAGCAGGTTTCTAGATCCCAACCAAGAGGATGGAATTTGACAGAGTTTTTCAAAGCCCAACTTGACAGTTGGGCTGGGTTTACGTTTTCTGATAATCCTTTTTCCTTATATGCTTTCTTTCTCACACTTCCTTCTTTTCTTTCTCTTCTCCATTCTCTAGGAGTTATAAAAATGGAAAGGAATGGAGAGGAGGGAATGCCAGCAAAGGATTTAGCATTGTTGTTGTTCAGTTGCTAAGTTGTGTCTGACTGTTTGTGACACCATGGACTGCAGCACGCCAGACTTCCCTGTCCTTCACTATCTCCCAGTTTTCTCAAACTCATGTCTGTTGAGTCAGTGATGCCATCCAACCATCTCATCCTCTGTCGCTCCCCTCTCCTCCTGCCCTCAATCTTTCCCAGCTTCAGAATCTTTTCCAATATGTTGGCTTTCCACATCAGGTGGCCAAAGTATAAGTCAAAAGGGGAAGGCAAGGGGAATGGACCGTCCTTGCTGGAGGAGGGTGTGGGAGACTGCTGATTCCACTGTTGTATCTTCAGTACCCAGCACAGAGTAGGTGTTCAGTAAACCCATGCTGAGTGAATGAATGGCATTGGCCCACAGTCAGCTGAAGGTGACTGAGGGATAGAAGGGCGTGATCCAACATTTATCAAGTACCCTTGGGGGAAAGGATTCGGAGTTGGGACTCCTTGCCCTGGAGGAGCTCACCGTCCAGCTGGAGAGCTAATTCCCTCATGCGTGAAGAACTGTAACACAACTTATTTGAGGAATAGCACAGACTTGCTAAGGGGCTCCATAGTAAGGAGTGTATTGTCATAGGATTAGTTAGAAGATTCTTGAAGAAAGTTGGGCTCTGATTTGGACTGATGGAGGGGAACTGGGAGGGCATTTTTGGTAAGAGGAGCAGGCAGAGCAGGGAGCGATAGGTGTCTGTTGGAAGGGGGAACATCGGAGACTCACTCATCATATTTAATAAGATTCTAGAACTCAAAAGAGCTTTCAGGTTTCTTTCATATCAGCAATCTGAGGCTTAGAAGGGGTAAATAAGAAGCCCAGGTTCACACAGCAGATGCTCTGAGGACCAGAACCTTCTGGCTGGCAGTCCAGCGCTCTTTCCTCTGTACCATTCCATGAGCTCCCTTGCAGGCCGAGCGTAGAGCACAGATGTAACAAATATAACCATGACGTGTCAGCGAAGCAGAAAGAACCTATAAACTTTTGTGCACTTTCTGGCCTTTGCGTCATTCGAAATGTCTTGCATCTTAGCTTCCTTGTGGAAACACTAGAAAGATATCAGGCATCCTGGGATGGTGTATGTGTGAGACGGACCGATGGCTTGGCTGGGCGCAGAGTTCTGACGGTTTGCTATTGGTAACCCTGGGCACCTGTCTGCTTGGCTTTGACCTTGACCGTGGAGGTTGGTAGTGAGCCCATGGCAGGATCACTCGCTCCTACTCTGGCATATAAGAACTTGGCTGGAGCTCTTTATTTGACTCGCCAACGTTTTCTTCTTTTGTGGTTCAAGTCCTCCCTGTCATTGCTTTGGGGAGCATTTTGCTTTTCCTTCAACTGGCTCCCTGCTGACCCCGGACTTCGCAGTGTATACACCAAGTTTCTCGGGGCTGATTCTGGCTTTGTTTCTGGGACTTCTGCTGTTTAAAAAGAAAAAGAACAAAGCTGTTCTTTTACTTCCAGGGAGTGAGTGTTAATTTGCCAGTATCTCCAAAAAGACAGTGCTATGCAGAGTGGTAAGGAATAGACTACGGGAAAGTGAAAGTGTTAGTTATTCAGTTGTATCTGACTCTTCCCGACCCTGTGGATGGTAATCCAGCAGGCTCCTCTGTCCGTGGAATTCTCCAGGCAAGAATACTGGGAGGTTTGCCATTTCTTTCTCCAGGGGATCTTCCCAACCCAGGAATCAAACCCGGCTCTCCTGCATTGCAGGCAGGCTACAGGGGCACTGCTAATTTCCCCTGATAGTGTAGGGAAAATACCAGTGTCCGATCCTGCCACTAACTGTTGGTGTGACCCCTTTTTCTGAGCCTCAGTTTCATCCCTGTGAATGTGAGAGAATTAGACTAGTTATCTCTAAAGTGCATTTGATTTTAGCCATCTAGAATTCCATATTTATGTCTCAATTTCTCCCTTGGTCAGAGATATTTTTGAAAACTCCTTTTGTACAAACACTCACCTCTCCCTTCTCCCCACTGCTCTACACAAAATGACTTAAAGCACAGTTGCAAAGAAAAGTATCTCATTACACATCTCATTACATAAGCAATAGAGGGACTGTTAGTGTTAGCCTTAGCATCTTGGTTAAGGTCATGGGCTCTGGAGGAAGACCTCTCTGATTGGAATTCTAGCGCTACCACTTATTAGCTGTATAACCTTGGGCTCGTTCCATAATCTGCCTGGACCTCAGTTTCCTCATCTGGAAAAATGAGGATGCTAATGATCCTCACTGTATTGGGTGTTGAGTACATGAGGTAGTCTAGATAAGATGCCTAGCACCCATCTTGACACATAGGAAGCTCTCAAGGAATGTTAGCAATTATTATAATTATGATGACTGCTTTGCTATATATCTCAGCTCTCTCCTGCCTAAAATTCTTTATCTCCACCCCCTCTGTTGCCATACCTACCATCCTGATCACACAGTATGGCTCATAGAGTTCCCTTTGACATGGGTCCTGACCGCACTTGAAAAAATTTTATTTGTTTATTTTTGGCTGTGCTGGGTCTTCCTTGCTGCTTGAAGGCCTTCTCTAGTTGCCGTGAGTGGGGGCTGCTCTCTAGCTGCGATGCTCGGGCTTCTCATTGTGGTGACTTTTGTTGCAGAGCGTGAGCTCTAGGGCACCAAGGCTCAGTAGATGAGGCGCATGGGTTTTGTCACCCCGCAGCATGTGGAATCTTCCTGGACCAGGGATCGAACCGGTGTCCCCTGCATTGGCATGTGGATTCTTAACCATTGGACCACCAGGGAAGTCTAGAACTGCATTGTGAGTTCTCAATCCCTCTTTCTTCCAAAAACCATGAAAAATTTACTTTCCTAGGAATACTCAGCTGCTTAACAATTCTTTGAAATCATGAAACTGATTCACTCTCAGAAGTCTTTGTACAACAAATATCTTTGCCAGGAACGTCTGCCTTTATCTTCATGTCACAACCTGACTCCAGTGCTCCCTACCTGTGATGATTTCTCTAACCTTTCATGCAGGGACAAGCACTTTCTTTGGGGGAAATCATGTACCCAGAACACACAAACACTGATGGATTCTTTGAAACTGAGAGTATTCACTTTACTCATCTACCATCTTTCCTGTGAGTCACCCGAGAGTGGAGACTTCAGTTTTATTTCTATCCTTGTTGTCTAACACTTTACCTGAGTTAATTCTGCTTCCAACCAAACTATTTCTGCATCCTACACAGAACATAGACTTGATGCTCAGTGAGATTCTCTGAGCTGCATATGAAACACTGAAATGGATATTGGGTATGTCAAATGCAAGGGACAAGTTGAATGGTCCTGAGCGTGGGGATACAGGGATGATCTGAGAAGGCTTACTGAAAAGGTGAGTCTTGAGCTGGTTTTGAAAGCTGGTTCAAGATCTCCTTCATGGGAACAGGTACCTCTGGGGACCTGGTACCAGGTATCTCAGTCTCCACTTAAGACCAAAGAGTATCTGCTCACCTAATCTCCACTCCCAATCTAGGCTCCACCACCACCTCTTGCTCAAGCCTGTTACCTGGACATCACCTAGAGTTCTCCTTTTCTCTTACCCCATATATGCTCCCACAGACACCAAGCCGTAGATTTAACCTCAAAAGTATTTCCAGGTCATTCACTTCTCTCATTCATTCATTTCTACTGTACCACTCCCGGCCAAGCTATCCTTTGCCTGGATTCTTGCAGTAACTTTCTAACTAATGTGTCTGCATTCACTCTACAGCCCTATGTCGATTAGAATTTACAGTGTAAGTGAGACTTAAAATTATATGGAAAAGTCTTCAGGTGAGCAGTTCAGAGCTAGATAATGGTGGCTTTGCTCCATGGCATTATCAGGTACTGAAGCTCATTTTTATTTCAGTACTCTACTGATTTCACATTGCTGCCTCATGGACCAAAATGGCTGCCATAGCTCCAGCTATTACATCTGCAATCCAGCCAGCAAGGAGGAGGACATTCTCTTTAAGGACACTTCCTAGCAATATACCAACCATTTCCACTCCTATCCCATTGGCCAAAACTGAGTCACGTGGCCACACACAGATGCAAGAGAGACTTGGGCCCCAGTCATATGCCTGTTGATGAACCAGAGGCACTGAGGAAGGTGAGTGGTGGTACTGGGGACAATTAGTGGCTTTTACCACAGAGCTCTACAATAAAGTCATCATCATTTCATTCCCCTGCTTAAAACCCTTACATGGCATTCACATTCTCTCATGATAAAATTCAAAATCTTAACACAGCCTGTGAGAGTCTTCCTGAGTCAGAGATTATCCCTTCTGTCTCAAGTCCTTCCCCCTCAAATCCTTTAGAAAACATCTTTCTCTCTGTCAGGCTTTTGCACATGCTGTTCCTGCTGTCAGAAACATTATTTGTTGCAGATGCTTATTATTATTACTATTTCATGTTATACCCCTTCAGCCCAGCTGGTTTCAGTGTAGCTGTCCTGGACTGGTCCAGTGAAGTGAAGTCGCTCAGTCATGTCCGACTCTTTGTTTCCCTATGGACTGTAGCCCGCCAGGCTCCTCTCTCCATGGGATTTCCTAGGCAAGAATACTGGAATGGCTTGTCACTTCCTTCTCCAGAGGATCTTCCTGACCCAGGGATCGAAACCGGGTCTCCGGCATTGTAGGCAGATGCCTTACCGTTTGAGACACCAGGAAACTCGGACTCTTCCATGCATCCTTTTATCGCCCCATCTCAAACATGGGCTGCATTCCCTTCCTGTTTTTCTGATACTGGCCTCTCTCTGAATCCAAGGAAATGACTGAGCCTGCACACAGGCACGGTCTGGAATGGAGAGGAGGGGCGGTTTACATCAGAGGGGGCACTAGTAGGGGCTAGGAGTCAGTGAAAGTCCCCGCCTCAAGCCTAGAGAAACAGTTCTGAAGTATATTCCTCACGGTCTTATATACCATGGGAGGGGCCCAGCAGGATGCAGCCTCAGTTGCTTACATTGAAACTAGCTCAAACAAGTACCTTTGTGGTTTTCCCTCTTTTCTCTAGTCTCACTGTCCCTGCTCCTTACTCTGGCTTCTAGGGATCGGCTCGCAAGTAAACGGCGCGCATGCGCAGTCACTCAGTCGTGGCTCTGGCTCTGTGCTTCCCCAAGGACAGTAGCCCTCCAGGAGCCTCTGTCCATGGGATTTTCCTGGAAGGAAGACCGGAGTGGGTTGCTGTGCCCCCTTCCAGAGGATCTTCCTGACCCGGGAATTGAACCTGTGCCTCCTGCATTGCAGGCAGATTCTTTACTGCCAGGCCGCTGGGGAAGCCCCTCCCCGCCCGCAAGTAAACTACCTGTACCTAATACCTTGTCTCAAGTTCTGCTTTTAGGGGAATCCCAAGCCTGACAGTTGATACTAGAAGCGGCCTAGAGAATACATCTTCCGCATGAGATTCTGGAACATCCGTCACCACTGCAGGCGGCTAGTGGGGGTGTAATAACTTCTGATGTACTGCAGGATCTCAATTCCGAGACTCTCACTCAGTGGACTGGGCGAGGCACAGTTAGAGGGCAGACAATGCCAGAACCCAGGCCTGGGAGTTAAAGCCTGGATGTGCAATCTCTGCAGGACTCCTCCGTTCAAGTCAGGTCTGAAAGAGGACTGGGACCCTGAGGATGAGACGAAGATGTTCAGTGATGCACCTGAGGATGCTGAACTCCCAGCTTTCCTGAACCTTCTTGACTGAGAGCCGCAGTCCCCTCCCCCTCGTGGAGTGTATCTGCATCTCCTTTTGCCTGAAGGCAACTGCTCGGAAGGTGATTCTTGTCCAACCTCAAGATCTACCCTCGGCCTCCACCCAGATCAGTAACTGAAGATGGATCTTAGCCTAGCTCAAAGGAAGACACACAACTCCTCTTATGGAAGGAAATAGCTTATTCACTGAAAGCGGTGTAGGAGGATCTAGCTAATACACGAGTTCAGTTCAGTTGCCCAGTCGTGTCCAACTCTCTGCGACCCCATGAATCGCAGCACACCAGGCCTCCCTGTTCATCACCATCTTTCGGAGTTCACTCAGACTCACGTCCATCGAGGCTGTGATGCCATCCAGCCATCTCATCCTCAGTCATCCCCTTCTCCTCCTGCCCCCAATCCCTCCCAGCAGGAGTTTCAGCTTTAGCATCATTCCTTCCAAAGAAATCCCAGAGTTGATCTCCTTCAGAATAGACTGGTTGGCTTCTCCTGCCCCCAATCCCTCCCAGCATCAGGGTCTTTTCCAATGAGTGAACTCTTCGCATGAGGTGGCCAAAGTATTGGAGTTTCAGCCTCAGCATCAGTCCTTCCAATGAACACCCAGGACTGGTCTCCTTCAGGATGGATTGGTTGGACCTCCTTGCAGTCCACGGGACTCTCAAGAGTCTTCTCCAACACCACAGTTCAAAAGCATCAATTCTTTGGTGCTCAGCCTTCTTCACAGTCCAATTTTCACATCCATACATGACCACAGGGAAAACCATAGCCTTGACTAGACAGACCTTAGTCGGCAAAGTAATGTCTCTGCTTTTGAATATGCTATGTAGGTTGGTCATAATTTTTCTCCCAAGGAGTAAGCGTGTTCTAATTTCATGGCTGCAGTCATCATCTGCAGTGATTTTGGAACCCCCCAAAAATAAAGTCTGACACTGTTTCCACTGTTTCCCCTGTTTCCCCATCTATTTCCCATGAAGTGATGGGACCAGACGCCATGATCTTTGTTTTCTGAATGTTGAGCTTTAAGCCAACTTTGTCACTCTCCTCTCTCACTTTCATCAAGAGGCTTTTTGGCTCCTCTTCACTTTCTGCCATAAGGATGATGTCATCTTCACATCTGAGGATATTGATATTTCCCCTGGAAGTCTTGATTCCAGCTTGTGTTTCTTCCAGTCCAGCATTTCTCATGATGTACTCTGCATATAAGTTAAATAAGTAGGGTGACAATATACAGCCTTGACGTACTCCTTTTCCTATTTGGAACCAGTCTGTTGTTCCATGTCCAGTTCTAACTGTTGCTTCCTGACCTGCATACAGATTTCTCAAGAGGCAAGTCAGGTGGTCTGGTATTCCGATCTCTTTCAGAATTTTCCACAGTTTATTGTGATCCACATAGTCAAAGGCTTTGGCATAGTCAATAAAGCAGAAACAGATATTTTTCTGGAACTGTCTTGCTTTTTCGATGATCCAGCAGATGTTGGCAATTTGATCTCTGATTCCTCTGCCTTTTCTAAAACCAGCTTGAACATCAGGGAGTTCATGGTTCACGTATTGCTGAAGCCTGGCTTGGAGAATTTACTGGGAAATCTGTATGGAAGTGGAATTTGAGGGTTAAGACTTAGAGTGGGGTGGAATATATGCTGGAAACAGATTTATTGACATGGGGACACTCTCCCATGACTCAGGATTTAATGTTCTCTCCCCTGGAGCTAGCATGCTACTGCAAAGGCCCCTTGAGGAAGTCAGAACGGCCTTGGCAGAGCACTGAGGATGGGGTCAGAAGACTCAGAGGCGTGGCTGTGTTAGAATGGATTTATTACATAAAACCAAGAAACCCACCACCTAAATCTATGTGCCCTGGGAGGGCCAATAGGACACACCATTTTTAAAGCAATAACTTTTAAATTTTTTGGCCACACTGTGTGGCATGCAAGATCTTTGTTTCCCAACCGGAAATCGAGCCTGTGTGTCCTGCAGAGGAAGCACGGAGTCTTAACCACTGGATCGCCAGGGAAGTCCGAGGATACTCACCATTAAATGCATCAGGAGTATGTGAGTGAGGGTTTTCTAGCATCACTGAGCAGGCAGCTGTCCTCTGAAGGCTAGAGCTAACGGTGACGGGTGTAGCCATGGAACTGAGTTCCCTTGTGTCAGTGGGGACAAGAAGGTTCTGGGCTAGCTGAGGTCTGCATGTGGACATAATTATCATAGACAGAAGCAAGATGAGCGTGGCTACTAGGGTGCCTCAAAACTCAGGGAACTGTGCTGATTGACAATACACCCGTGCTGTCCTAGGGACGAGGTAGATAGTGGCCAAGTAGGGGATTCTATGACTTGTACAAAGGGGAGAAGAAAAAACAAACAACAAACCAACTGATGGCTGATATTAGCCACTGCAATAGAAAATCATGATTTCTCACCCACTTTCCAGTTCTGACCTGGTTCTTAAATCCAGAGCCCATAACTGATGGAAAGACCAAGTCCTCTAGAGGGAGAACTTGCATTGCCTCCACAGCATAAGCAATAAATATTTCCTTAATCTTTCCTAAAGGGTCCCATGACCATTCACCAAAGAAAGAGGAATAGCTGGACCTTTTGAGGGCTACTGGATGCAAGGTCTGAACTATCACTGATGTTAGGCAACCTATAACACCTTCCAAGTTCCCCAGTTTAGACTGCGGGTATGTGAAAGCCAGCTGATAAATGGAGTCCTGATTCTGTTCACTTTACAGTACCTCTAATTGGTTCATAGGCTCTTCTTGCAGACATTTCTCTACCCTTGTGTGCATCATGGGGATGGATGTGCTTAGATATTGGCAGAACACTCACACTGGTGCCCTCACTATGGAGCAAGAGTTTTTATGGTAAGAGAGCCAGATGGAATCTTTCGGGCACTCCCGCTGCCCCGCCCCATAACCAAGACAGAAAGCCAAAAGCTAGGCAGTTGGAATTGCAGAGATTAGTGCCACCCTCAAAGATCTAAGGGACTTCCCTGGTGGCTCAGATGGTAAAGAATTAGCCTGCAATACAGGAGACTCAGGTTTGATCCCTGGGTGGGGAAGATCCCCTGGAAAAGGGGATGGCAACCCACTCCAGTATTCTCGCCTGGAGAATTCTGTGGACAGAGGAGCCTGGTGGGCTACAGTCCATGGGGTCACAGAGTTGGACACGGCGGAGCAAATAAACACGCAAAGATCTAAAACATGACCTAGAGGGGATGGGATGAGGGGGGTGGTCAGGGGGAAGCTCAGAAAGGAGGAAATCTATGTATACTTACAGCTGATATATGTTGTACAGCGGAACCGAACACAACACTGTAAAGCAATTTCCTCCAATTAAAAACAAATAATAACAAAACAGAAAAACAGTGTGCAGGGTTGTGGTCTCCACTCTATCCCTGTTCAGTTCATCCATTTGGCCTCCTCATTCGGTTTATTGTTCCTATTTTCAATACTTATGTTAGTATTGCAATTTGAGGGGTTTAAGTGTGCCTGATTTATCAGCTTGGGATCCCACAAATACATCATCTCAGACCGGGAGACTCACTTCACGGTGAAGGGTCAGCATGGTTATGAGACACTACTATATAACACACCACTGGGAAGCAGCTGGTCTGACTAAATACTGGAATAGTCTATTAGAGGTTTGGGAAAGACACTTTGTAGGGTTGCAGTACTGCCCTCCAGGGTACGGTACATGTATTGAATCCACAGTTAATGTACGCTGCTGTGTTTCCCAAAGCTAGGATACGTGTGTCTGGAAAGCAAGGGGTGGAAGTAGACTCGGGTCCACTCGCCATCATTTCTGAGCTTCCCTGGTGGCTCAGTGGCAAAGAATCTGCCTGCCATGCTGGAGATGAAGGTTCTATCCTTGGGTTGAGAAGATCCTCTGAAGAAGGAAATGGCTACCCACTCCGATATTCTTGCCTGGGAAATTCCGTGGACAGAGGAGCCTGGTGGGTTACAGTTCATGGGGTCGAACAAGAGTCAGACATGACTTAGTGACTAAACGCCAACAGCAGGAATCATCATTTCTAGTGAGGTTCATGGAGAATGTGTGCTTTCTGTTGCCACAGCTCTAGGCGTTAGTGCAGGAAAGGTGCCGTTCTCTCAGCAGATACTGCTGGACTCCACTCTGGGTGACACTGTGAGCGAGGCTGGTCACGTCGGGTTCTTCATGTCAGTGGAACAGCAAGCAAAGAGAGAGTGAGGGTAACTGACTGTGATTTCCACCAAGAGCAGGGTTACTGCTGCCCGGTGAGAGCAAGGAGGCTTCAGTCTGGAGCTCAGGGATTCACTGGAACAGGCATGATGTTTCCCTGCCTGATGGTGCTGCTGAATGGGCAGCTGCCGCAACACTGCCTGAGGAAGGTAAGCAAAGCAAGGGCGCATCCTTCTCGAGGAGAAAGCAACCGACCCAGGCCAACTGAAGGACTGACTGAAGGGGAAGGAAAAGCGGTATCAATGGTAAAGGATATAATTTATGAATATCAGTTGTAGCCTCAGGACCTGTTGTGGCAGTTGGTGTCATACCTTGACCCACTAGCTGTCCTGCCTGAATAATTTTACTTAAACCACTCCAGGATTCTTGCCCGGAGGATCCCCGAGGACAGAGGAGCCTGGTGGGCTGCAGTTCATGGGGTCGCAAAGAATTGGACAGGACTGAGCGACTAAATACAAATGGTCTCTGGGCTTCCCTGGTGGCTGAGATGGTAAAGAATCCACCTGCAATGTGGGAGACCTGGGCTGGATCCCTGGGTGGGGAAGATCTCTTGGAGAAGGGCGAAGCAACCCCCTCCAGTATTCCTACCTAGAGAACCCCCATGGACAGAGGAGCCTGGCAGATGATAGTCATGAGGTTGCAAGAGTCGGATACGACTGAGCAACTAAGCACAGAATGAGCAGATCTGAGCACTGCAAGGGGTGGACTTTAGCGGACCCTTTCTATGCCCCCTGCCTCATTCCCTTAGCTGACCTGATTTTAGTGCAGCTCCAGTGAACAAATCTGAGCCTGTCGCCAGCATCCTATCTCAAGCACACACAGGAGCGTCTCTCTGCTTTTCTAACTCAGGGCTTTCCCTAAAGCCAGAGGTGTGCTCAGCTCACACATATGCAGCATGAGAAGTGTGGAAAATGAATCCCTCTGGGGACCACCCCCAAACAGTGGAGAAAGGAGTCAGGTGAATGCTCCAGCCTCCTTCCTTCAAAAGGATAGTTCTGAGGTTCATTCTGCATGGTTATTCAGACAGCCCGAGTTTTCTGTAGAAATAACTAGGTCAATAATCTCCTCTTGATTGGTTTTCTCTCTTTGCCCGCCTCACACCCCCTACTCCCTTGCTCTAGTTCCCTGAGATTATCTCCCAGACATAATACCTGCTCACAGGACCTTGTTTCAGGCTCTGTTTTGAGAGGAAAGCCAAGCTAAGATATTGATTTCCCCCTTTAAGCTTGTTAATCCTATTCAGATTTTTCATCTGCATAATTTCCTCCCCAATTCTTCCCTGACCACCAGGTCCAGGTAAGGGACCTCTCTTGTTATGGCTACACTTCCAGCACCAAATAGTGTGCCTTGTCTATAAAAGGCTCTCAGCAAATATTTGTTGAACAAATGGCTCCCCCAGTGGACTCTCCCAGCAGGAGAAGAGTCACTGGAGACAATTGTGAGGCTTGCCACCCTCTGATGCGATGCTGCAATCTCCGAAGACGCCAGTGCCGGCTCCCTCCGTGGGACAAAAGTCCATTATCTGCTCGCATCAGATGGGAGGGATTTGATGAGATTGGGGGGGGGGATGATTTTAAGGGCTATCAGAGGGAATGAAGGAACATGGGAACCGACAGGGGAAAGTCAGGTAGGAGAGTCATTCAATTAGGGAGGCTGAGATAGTGGCGGGATTTTGTCCCCTTCTGTTGTCTTCTTTCCCCCCAGCCCTCACTCTATCCTTTCCATTTCGTCTGTGGGTATTTTGTCTCTATGTTTGTGGGGTGGAGGGGAGGGGGACTAAGACAGATACGGTAGCGGGGGATGAGCAAAAGACACTCACACCATGGAATAAATTACCCCACCTGCGAGTCAGATAATATTGGCACCAGGAAGGAACAAGGAGGGGCGGTGTGAGGCTGGAGGAGATGCGGGGATGGATGAGGACCTGAAGTGCTAGCGTGGCCACGACCCACCGCATCCCCTTTTGACCTCCTTCATGGCCTCCTTGGTAGTCATGGGCCAGTCGTGATGGGTGAGCCTCACTGTTGTATGAGTCAAAGTAGGGAGTCTGGATACATGTTACAGAGAGGAGAGCATGCTGGTCACGGGTCCAGTGATGTGTGACCCCCTCACTGGGTGTGTCTATGAGTGACCACATTACATCCCAGGGGCAGCTTCACAGGTTCCCATTTTCAAGATGAGTTGAGTGAGTCCCATAGGGATTAAGTGAATTCCCTGGGACTCCCAGCTGGTGAAATAACGGGTCCACTTCCCGAAGTTGTCTGCAGAAACTGGGATGATCAATGTGTCTGCTTGTGATTCAAAGGTGGTAGGGCTTCTCTGGTGGTCCAGCGGTAAAGAGTCTGCCTGCCAAAGCAGAGGACACGGGTTTGATCCCTGGTCCGGGACAATCCCACAGGCTGCAGGTAACTCAGCCTGGGGGGCCACGATTACCGAGCCTGTGTTCTAGAGCCTGTGCTCTGCAACAAGAGAAGCCACTGACATGAAAAGCCCACGCACAGCGACAAAGACCCGGCACAGCCAAAAACAAGCAAATAAGTGATAAAGAAGACGGTGAATTTAGGGATGTGACTTGGACAGGGCAGACCTGTAGCCTTAGTCCATTGTCCACAGTGAGCCAGCCATCCTCACATGCCTACATGCACCTCAGCTGCCTCCCCGCAGTTGCCCTACCTCTGTGGGTTCTCACCAGCCTCCCCTCCTCCCTAGGCCCCCCCTCTGGGCTTCAAGCTTCTCACTTACACACCCACATGCCCCTGCTCCCCACCACCATTTGCAAACAGCTAAGTGGAGCTCAGCTTGAGCTTGATGCTTGGTGATGATGAGTTTCCCAGCAGGGGAAGGGTTTGCTTTGCAGAGACAAATACCAAACCAGCCACATTAAATCTTCCTGCTCATCCACACTCAGAGATGCAAGGAGGCCCAGACAGCAGTCTTCGGAAGAGCAGCAACGGGATAGAGTCAGAGCAAACAGAAACCCCAGGGGGTTAAATGGAGCAATAGAGATGGTGGAGCAGGGCTGATGGGATAATGGAGGTGGATATGTGCGTGGCCATTAACAGGCAGATGAAATGAGAGACCGCAGAGGGGAGAGGAGGCTGGATTGGGAAGCAGAGGAGTTGGGTTCCAGCCCTGGGTCTGCCCCAATCATGGGATGATTTTAGCGTCAGAATCTTCACTCACTTTTTTTTATTGAGAAGGGGAGGATTGGATTACTTTTAACTTCAGCTAAACTGGAGTTTAACTAGCCAACAGAGTCATGAGCCTACTGCAAGAAAGAGACTATATTTTAGTGCAGTTCCTGCAGACGAAAGGGGCTCTGTGATCTGTTCATTCAACAACTGTGTAAGGAAGCCTAATGCTAAAGGGTGGATATGTAGAGGTGAATAAAACTCATCTGAACCCTGCCCCCTAGGGCTCCTATGCCAGTGGGGAAGGAGACATTAATTAACAATCCCACAAATGCCTAAGTCATTACAGGCACAATTGGTGCTATGAAGGGAAAGGGGTGAGGTGCTGGAAGGTGGCGCTGTATGGAGATTTCATCTGGATTCTAAGTTTGGGGCAGTCCTTCTGGAGGAAGTGATGTTAAAGCTGAGATCTGAAGAGTGAGGTGCTGCAGAGCCCGGGAGCCAGTGCTGTATCTACTGAAGCCTTCATGCCCTTAGAGCTGGTGCTCCCCAACAAGAGAAGCCACTGCAGCAAGCCCATGCACCATAACTAGAGAGTAGTCCCTGATCGCTGCAACTAGAGAAAAACCCTTGTAGCAACTAAGACCCAGCACAGCCAAAAATAATAAATAAAATAATAATTAAAAAAAAGAATATTGGAGTGGGTTGCCATTCTCTTCTCCAGGAGATCATCCCCACCCAGGGATCAAAATCAAGTCTCCCCTGTTGCAGGAAGATTCTTTACCATCTGAGCCACCAGGGAAGCCTCGTTGTATAAGTATTGCCAAACAATTGAATTAAAGCCTCCCCACGCCCCTGTCTTGTGAACCATAAAAAAACACATCAGTGGGGCCAGTGGGCCTACAGTGTGCAAACTCTCCTCTCATCTGATAGACAGGTAACTGGGTCTAGAGAAGCAGGCACCTTGCCCAGGGAAGCAGGGGAGGCACCTTACCAGGGGCTAGAATTCACATGGAGATACCCCTCATCCAAGGTAAGGAGCAGCAGCTGTGCTTTGCTGGAGCAGCCGTGAAGAGATACCCCACACCCAAGGTAAGAGAAACCCAAGTAAGATGGTAGATGTTGCAAGGGGGCATCAGAGGGTAGACACACTGAAACCATACTCACAGAAAACTAGTCAATCTAATCACACTACAACCACAGCCTTGTCTAACTCAATGAAACCAAGCCATGCCTGCAGGGAAACCCAAGACTGGTGGGTCATGGTGGAGAGAGCTGACAGAACATGGTCCACTGGAGAAGGGAATGGCAAGCCACTTCCGCATTCTGGCCTTGAGAACCCCATGAACAGTATGAAAAGGCAAAATGATAGGATACCAAAGGAGGAACTCCCCAGGTCATTAGGTGCCCAATATGCTACTGGAGATCAGTGGAGAAATAACTCCAGAAAGAATAAAAGGGATGGAGTCAAAGCAAAAAAAAAAATACCCAGTTATGGATGTGATTGGTGATAGAAGCAAGATCCAATGCTGTAAAGAGCAATATTGCATAGGAACCTGGAATGTCAGGTCCATGAATCAAGGCAAACTGGAAGTGGTCAAACGAGATGGCAAGGGTGAATGTCAATATTCTAGGAATCAGTGAACTAAAATGGACTAGAATGGGTGAATTTAAATCAGATGACCATTATATCTACTACTGTGGGCAGGAATCCCTCAGAAGAAATGGAGTAGCCATCATGGTCAACAAGAGTCCGAAATGCAGTACTTGGATGCAATCTCAAAAACAACAGAATGATCTCTGTTCATTTCCAAGGCAAATCATTCAATATCACAGTTATCCAAGTCTATGCCCCAACCAGTAACACTGAAGAAGCTGAAGTTGAACAGTTCTATGAAGACGTACAAGACCTTTTAGAACTAACACCCAAAAAAGATGTCCTTTTCATTATAGGGGACTGGAATGCAAAAGTAGGAAGTCAAGAAACACCTGGAGTAACAGGCAAATTTGGCCTTGGAATGTGGAATGAAGCAGGGCAAAGGCTAATAGAGTTTTGCCAAGAAAACTCACTGGTCATAGCAAATACCCTCTTCCAACAACACAAGAGAAGACTCTACAAATGGACATCACTAGATGGTCAACACCGAAATCAGATTGATTATATTCTATGCAGCCAAAGATGGAGAAGCTCTATACAGTCAACAAAAACAAGACTAGGAGCTGACTGTGGCTCAGATCATGAACTCCTTATTGTCAAATTCAGACTGAAATTAAAGAAAGTAGGGAAAACCGCTAGACTATTCAGGTATGACCTAAATCAAATCCCTTATGATTATACAGTGGAAGTGAGAAATAGATTTAAAGACCTATATCTGATAGATGGAGTGCCTGATGAACTACGGAATGAAGTTCATGACATTGTATGAGAGACAGGGATCAAGACCATCCCCATGGAAAAGAAATGCAAAAAAGCAAAATGGCTGTCTGGGGAGTCCTTACAAATACCTGTGAAAAGAAGAGAGGTGAAAAAGCAAAGGAGAAAAGGAAAGATATAAGCATCTGAATGCACAGTTTCAAAGAATAGCAAGAAAAGATAAGAAAGCCTTCTTCAGCGATCAATGCAAAGAAATAGAGAAAAAGAACAGAATGGGAAAGACTAGAGATCTCTTCAAGAAAATTAGAGATACCAAGGGAACATTTCATGCAAAGATGGGCTCGATAAAGGACAGAAATGGTATGAACCTAACAGAAGCAGAAGATATTAAGAAGAGGTGGCAAGAATACATGGAAGAACTGTACAAAAA
>SJYC01141948.1:0-56434 GCA_006408675.1 Madoqua kirkii
AGAGATGGTGATGGACAGGGAGTCCTGGCGTGCTGCGATTCATGGGGTCGCAGAGTCAGACACGACTGAGTGACTGAACTGAACTGAACTGAACTGAAGTGAACCGGGAGTGTTCAGGGTGTGCTAGACCCAGTTAGACACAGATGTATTCAGAAGGCAAGGACCTGGCCGAGCTCATGGTCTAGGAGGAGCAGGCTCAGCCTCCCCCCCTGAGACATTGTGACAGCTGTTAGAGGCTGGCCCTAAAAAAAGTTCAGGAGAGGCACCCCAGAGCTTCTGGCACAAAAACACCCACGGGGTGGAGCTATTCAAAGAGCTTTCCGGTTTCCTGTGGGCCCTAACAGGCCAAAGGCTTTCTGGTGCTCAGGACCCCAGCCTCTGAGGGGAGTCTCTGTGGTGACGGGGTCCTGAGGACCAGCACCACTCCTCGCTGGAGCCTAGGATGTGGGAGCACAGGCGAGGGCTTCTCAGTTTGCCTGGCAGAGGCACGGCCGCACCCACAATTTACAGCCCACCCTCTGTTGCCTAATTGTACCATCAGCGTTCGCTGTTGCAGGGCTAGGCTGAGGATGGATGGGAGCTGTTATGGGCCTTGAGGACCAGCACCACTCCTCGCTGGAGCCTAGGATGTGGGAGCACAGGCGAGGGCTTCTCAGTTTGCCTGGCAGAGGCACGGCCGCACCCACAATTTACAGCCCACCCTCTGTTGCCTAATTGTACCATCAGCGTTCGCTGTTGCAGGGCTAGGCTGAGGATGGATGGGAGCTGTTATGGGCCTAATGGCCGCAGGAAAGTGTGGTGTTTACAGTGTTAAATAGCCGGGCTCACCCAGGCTTGGGAGCCACCCTTCAGGGCAGGAGCTCCATGCATCTAGGCTGGTTTTTTTTTTTTTTTTTAAGATTTATTTATTAATTGTCATTTTTTTGGCTGCACTGGGTCTTTGTTTCTGCATGTGGGTTTTCTCCAGTTGCCATGAGCAGGGGCTACTCTTCACTGCGCTGCAGGGATGTGCCACTGCGGCGGCTTCTTTTATTTCGGAGCACGGGCTGTAGGCGCGAGGGCTGCAGGAGCTGCAGCTCGTGGGCTCTGGAGCGCAGGCTTAGCAGATGGGGCACACTGGCTTAGTTGCTCTGTGGTGTGGGGGATCTTCCCAGACCAGGGATTGAGCCCGTGTGCCGCATTGGCAGGCAAACGCTTAACCCCTCGACTACCAGGGAAGCTCTAGGCTGGGTTTTGAGAGTGGCTTGGGAAGGGACTCTCCATGAACCCTCTGTCTGCTGCATTTCCTCTCCGATGTGGGCAGCAGAACTTTGTGTTGGAAGCATGGGTCGGGAGCTGGTCCTTTCCTTCTCCTCTCCCTGAGTCTCTGAGCCAGTTGGAAGCTCCCAAAGGACAGAGGCTGTGCCCCTAACAAACAGACTGGGGATCCCAAGACAAGGGCTTGTCTCCCCACAGGACTGGAAGACTCCCACTGGGTTAGGCTGTATACTTGTCATCCTGCTGCTGCTGCTGCTGCTAAGTCACTTCAGTCGTGTGCGACTCTGTGTGACCCCATAGACGGCAGCCCACCAGGCTTCTCCATCCCTGGGATTCTCCAGGCAAGAACACTGGAATGGGTTGCCATTCCCTTCTCCAATGCATGAAAGTGAAAAGTGAAAGTGAAGTTGCTCAGTCGTGTCTGACTCTTTGCTAGCCTATCAGGCTCCTCCATCCATGGAATTTTCCAGGCAAGAGTACTGGAGTGGGGTGCCATTGCTGTCTCTGACTTGTCATCCTACTGGGGGCATACTCAGGATAAAACTCTATCTCTCTCATCAGACTTGGGGCTGCCTCTTAATGACATATCTTCCTCCAGCAGCCTGTGATTTCTCTAAGAGTATGTGCTCTGTCTCCCCATCAGAGTTCCTGGGTCTTTACCTCCTTGAGCCTCAGCTTCCTCATCTGTAAAATGGACTTCCAACACTCTTATCTTTTTTTTTTTTCGTTTTGTTTTCTTCTTTTGTGGGAGGGAAAGGAGATCCAGCCTTGCTCTTCACAGCATGGTCTGCACACCAGCAGCACTGGCATCACCTGGGAGCTTGTTAGAAATGCAGAATCTCAGGCCTCAGCTCGGACCTAAAGAACCAGGATGTGATTTTAACAAAATCCCCGGTGACTGGTTGTGCACACTGAAGTTTGAGAGGCACTGATTTACACCCGAAGATAATCAGAGAGCCTCAGTGCATTTTGTGTCTCCCTCACCCTCGTTTTGGGTTTCAGGGTCAGTGCAGGGGCCTTGTAGCCTGCATGAGTGGGTAGAGATAGGGACCAGTCCCAGGAGCTAGTATTCAGTAGGCACTCAACGAGTACTCATTGAATCCAAGAAGGGGTCATTGCATCTGAGTTCTTTTGCAACCTCTCTGTTCACTGAACTTTGACCTCTGCCATGTCTCTCTTTCTCTCCAGATTTCCTCCCATCATGCCAGCCCTGGGGTGGAAGGGTTAACATCTACGAGCCAGAAAAACTTCCATGTCACACTAGACAGTGCCTGCTCAGGCCACATCACTTGGGGATTTGGTAGAGAAAGGGTAGTGGACAGGCATCACGCTGCTTCCAGAAAAGGGACCCCACACTCCTGAACATGGCGTCAATCTGCTTTGTGGGCGGACTCAGGCCAGGTACCCATCTGCACCCTGTGTGGACTTGCTGTGCAACCCAGGGTAAGTGATTCTCCCTCTCTGGGGAAAGGGAGGGTAGCCCCCCTAAAATACGTGTGCTCAGAGGGTGTGCTCCTGACTTCACACCCTACTTGAGTCCCACCTGCAGGGCCTCCGAGGAGGGAAGGCCAGCCTATGCCCGAGCATTCCCAGGGCGAGGAGTGAGCTCTCTCCCCCACGGGGCAGCCTCTCTCCCTGTGGACCACGTGCCAGGATTACAGCCTCCCTGTATTTCACTTCGATTTGACTCGTCAACCAATCAAGGCAGAGGCTCTGAGAAGATAAGACATCGTCCCTACTTTCAGGCAGTATGTGGGGGAGATGGGGCGAGTGAGACCCCTCTAACTCAGGGCAGAATGTGATTACTGATTTGATAAAGAGGTCCATGATCTGGGGACAGGACAAAGAGACTGTTATTGTAGGTGTGGAGGACTCAGGGACATTGCATGCAGAGGGGGTTATTTGAATTGGGCTGTGAAGACTGGGTAGGATTTCAGTGGATATATTGTCCTTCTTGGATGTCCCTTGAGTCCACTGGTCCTCACCGTGCTCACTGCCCCGCCTTGGTTCCAGCCTCAGCCCTTCTCGGTGGACCAAGGGCCCCTGAACACTTGCCACCACTCTGTCACTTCTGACACTCATCTAGCCACCCCTCGCTCATACCAGGGCGAGTGTTTGCTCACAGTCACCAGTGGTCGTGCTGCACACCCCTTGGCACAGCAAGACCCTGAGGTTCTGGGTCTCACTTGACTCTATTCCTCAGAATCCAGCAACCGCAGACTGCTCCGAGTCCCCCACGTGGGCGTTTTCTTTACGGCTAAACCACAGCACATGCTAATTCCTTTGCTGCAAACAACCTTCTCCCAGCTACTTATCCACCTGCTGAACTTCTCTTTATCTTCCGGGACCCAACCCTGTGCTGCAGGGGTCCTTTGGAGCTCTTTCTCTACCATTGCACCTACCACACTACATTTTAATTACTTGTCAGTGAGACAGTCTTCCTTTGTTACACCAGGCAGGAGCTTGTTAATCTCATCCTAGTCCGTGTTTTATTAGTAATGCCAACAGTAGACACTTGATGCATGCTGAATGACAGATAATGAAGTTGCTAAGTGGTATTTAGTAACACAACCTGGGCATAAGCGTAGAGAGGGGACACCCTGTGCTAGAATGGGAGGAGACCTAGGAGGTGGGCTGTATACAGTAAGTGGAGGATGCAGACCTCTGGGTCATCACCCTACCTGCTGGGGAGAAAACTCTAGGCCCTGGGTTCTGGGCCGGGAGCTGGGGACAGTAGGGAGAGACCAGGAGCCTGGCAGGCTGTTTAGATTTTGCCTTCCTCATTGAGATTTGTCCCCAGAGATGAAGAGGTGGAGGGATGACTTAGGGGCAGCAGCTCTCAGATGCGTCCTTATCCAGCACAGGGCGCCCGCCGGCTGCCCGTATATCGGGCGTGTCTTCTTGTTGCCCGCTGGAGAAGGAAGTGCAGGAGATAATCGTGTCTCCTGGGGAAGAAATATGGGGAGGGCAGCAGCATCTTTCTTTCAGCTTCGAGAGAGAGAAGAGATGTCTACTCAGCATCCTTCGCCGGAGTGGGATGGGGTGGGGAAGGGTGTTTAACCCTTTCCCCTTAAATGCTGTCTGCAAAGTCAGTTTCCAAAGGTGAATAACACCCAAGGAGTTCAGAATACTTCAAAGAGTCTGTTTGGGGCTAAGAGGAGAGGTAGAGGATCCATAGAGGTTCAAGGGGGCAGTGGGCAACTTGGGAAGAAACATCAGTGTAAAGAATCATCATGCTGGCTGTGTTAGCCTTTCACGTCTATCTCAGTGTCTTTCTAGACTCTCCAGTTTCACATTCCGAGGTATCTCCGGGCACCTCTTCCTCTTTCACCAAGGGGAAATCTGACCCATGGTCCAAGGCCGGAGGCTGGCTCAGCAGGTACAGGAAGGACCAGACAGCCGTCCCTCTCCATCACTCGATTAGCTTGATTTCCAAACGAGTTTAATCACGCCATCCTCCTTCATGGCCCCAATCTGCAATTTCCACTAATTAATGATTGCAAATTGCTGAGTAACGAACCACTCGATGGTGCAGCTATTATTAATGGCTGGGAGTGGACCTAGATTGGAGTTTGAGGGAGAGGGGGGCATTAGCCTTGTGTTGAGGGAAATATATGCTGGGGACAGGGCTGGCTGCCTGCTGGGAGGGTAGGTGAAGGCGTGATGACCCTGGCTCCTAGCTGCCCATCCCAGCTTGGGTGACAGGAAGGCTTGAGGTTAAATGACACAACCCTGGTGGTGGTCCTGGGATCCTGGATGCCACCAGTGAGGAAGGTGGTGGTCTAGGCTCTCTCTAGAAATGGCAGATTGGGAGGCCGCCTAGAGAGTGGCCAGCTGGAGCTGTGGACTGATATAGCGAGACAGCTGGCGATGGCTGGGAGAACAAGGCTGGGCCACCAGCACATGCTGGGAACAGATTTCAGGTGCTCAGAGCTGGCCCAGCCATGCAGAAACACCCACAAAGCAGCTGGGCTCCAAGGCAGCCTGCATTATGGGCTTCACTGGGATGTGACTATGGGCCCACTGGCGGACAAGGGAATGGCCTAGTTTATTCTGCCTGGGAGAAGCTTGCAAGCCTCACGAAGAAAGCGTTATCTAAATAGGAACTTTGAGGCTGAGAAACACCTGATTCGTGGTAAGTGAAAGAAGGACGCTTCAGGAGGAGCTTCAACAGAGCAACAAATGCGAGCGCGCTACGGCGGCAGTGAGTGGTCCGGCAGTGCTGGTGGGTGGGGTGGGGCTGTCTCTTATACACATCTTATACAGTAAGTGGAGGATGCAGACCTCTGGGTCATCACCCTACCTGCTGGGGAGAAAACTCTAGGCCCTGGGTTCTGGGCCGGGAGCTGGGGACAGTAGGGAGAGACCAGGAGCCTGGCAGGCTGTTTAGATTTTGCCTTCCTCATTGAGATTTGTCCCCAGAGATGAAGAGGTGGAGGGATGACTTAGGGGCAGCAGCTCTCAGATGCGTCCTTATCCAGCACAGGGCGCCCGCCGGCTGCCCGTATATCGGGCGTGTCTTCTTGTTGCCCGCTGGAGAAGGAAGTGCAGGAGATAATCGTGTCTCCTGGGGAAGAAATATGGGGAGGGCAGCAGCATCTTTCTTTCAGCTTCGAGAGAGAGAAGAGATGTCTACTCAGCATCCTTCGCCGGAGTGGGATGGGGTGGGGAAGGGTGTTTAACCCTTTCCCCTTAAATGCTGTCTGCAAAGTCAGTTTCCAAAGGTGAATAACACCCAAGGAGTTCAGAATACTTCAAAGAGTCTGTTTGGGGCTAAGAGGAGAGGTAGAGGATCCATAGAGGTTCAAGGGGGCAGTGGGCAACTTGGGAAGAAACATCAGTGTAAAGAATCATCATGCTGGCTGTGTTAGCCTTTCACGTCTATCTCAGTGTCTTTCTAGACTCTCCAGTTTCACATTCCGAGGTATCTCCGGGCACCTCTTCCTCTTTCACCAAGGGGAAATCTGACCCATGGTCCAAGGCCGGAGGCTGGCTCAGCAGGTACAGGAAGGACCAGACAGCCGTCCCTCTCCATCACTCGATTAGCTTGATTTCCAAACGAGTTTAATCACGCCATCCTCCTTCATGGCCCCAATCTGCAATTTCCACTAATTAATGATTGCAAATTGCTGAGTAACGAACCACTCGATGGTGCAGCTATTATTAATGGCTGGGAGTGGACCTAGCTGGGAGTTTGAGGGAGAGGGGGGCATTAGCCTTGTGTTGAGGGAAATATATGCTGGGGACAGGGCTGGCTGCCTGCTGGGAGGGTAGGTGAAGGCGTGATGACCCTGGCTCCTAGCTGCCCATCCCAGCTTGGGTGACAGGAAGGCTTGAGGTTAAATGACACAACCCTGGTGGTGGTCCTGGGATCCTGGATGCCACCAGTGAGGAAGGTGGTGGTCTAGGCTCTCTCTAGAAATGGCAGATTGGGAGGCCGCCTAGAGAGTGGCCAGCTGGAGCTGTGGACTGATATAGCGAGACAGCTGGCGATGGCTGGGAGAACAAGGCTGGGCCACCAGCACATGCTGGGAACAGATTTCAGGTGCTCAGAGCTGGCCCAGCCATGCAGAAACACCCACAAAGCAGCTGGGCTCCAAGGCAGCCTGCATTATGGGCTTCACTGGGATGTGACTATGGGCCCACTGGCGGACAAGGGAATGGCCTAGTTTATTCTGCCTGGGAGAAGCTTGCAAGCCTCACGAAGAAAGCGTTATCTAAATAGGAACTTTGAGGCTGAGAAACACCTGATTCGTGGTAAGTGAAAGAAGGACGCTTCAGGAGGAGCTTCAACAGAGCAACAAATGCGAGCGCGCTACGGCGGCAGTGAGTGGTCCGGCAGTGCTGGTGGGTGGGGTGGGGTGGGGTGGGCTTGTAAGAGCTCTGGAGCATGAGCTGGTTGCAAGCAGCCAGCCTGGAGCCTGGGCTTCCCTGGTGGCTCACACAGTAAGGAATCTACCTGCCACACTGGAGACCTGGGTTCTGTATCTGCATTGGGAAGATCCCCTGGAGGAGGGCATGGCATCCCACTCTAGTCTTCTTGCCTGGAGAATCCTCATGGACAGAGAAGCCTGGAGGGCTGCAGTCCATGGGGTTGCAAAGAATCAAAGACGACTCAGCGACTAAGCGCAGACTGGAGCCTGGGGTCGTGGTCAGAGTGTAGGCTCGAGTCAGACTCATCCAGGTTTGAATCTCGACTCTGCCACTTAGGGGCTGTGCTCTGGGCATGTGGCTAGCTTTCTCTGAGCCCTCATTGTCCTCATCTGTAAACTCATTACTCACCTTACAATAAAAATTGCTCTGAGTAGCAAATGAATGAATACAGATAAAGTGCTTAGAGTGGTGCCTGTTGGACTTTCCTGGTGATCCTATGGTTAAGAATCCACCTGCCAGTGCAGGGGATGTGGGTTTAATCCTTGGTCTGGGAAGATTTCACTTGCCGAGGGGCAACCAAGTGCGTGCACCACAATTACTGAAGCCGGTGAGGCTAGAGCCCCGGCTCCAGAACAAGAGAAGCCATGCACTGCACTGAAGAGTAGCCCCCGTTTACCGCAACTAGAGAAAGCCCGCTTGCAGCAGCGAATACCCAGTGCCGCCAACAATAAAAAGAAAAGAAAACTGCCTGTCATGGACAAGGTATGCTATGGATGTCAGCCATCAGTGTTACAAGTGCTCTGCGGCACCCAAGCACGATTTTCTGAGGCGGAAAGATGTGATCAGAGGAACCAGGGACAGCACCTGAAGGGCATCCAGAGATGGGATATTTTGGATTTTCTCAGTGACTGGGAGCTACTCCCGGTGTTGACGAGGAGGGACCTGGGGTGGTAAATATCTTTGAATACACAGGCCATCCCAACCAATGAAGAACTGCTTTCCCCAGCATGCCCATGGCACCTCCGTAGGAAACGCAGCTTGGATGGCTAGGGGTGGCTCTGGGTGCAGTTGGCTTGGAGAGGATGGAGGTCAACTTCAGCTTGCAGGGCACTGAGTGCCACGAGCTGGGCAGGCTGTCTAGCCACACAAACTTGCCCATGTCACCCTTTCTTCCTTCTTCTCCCTCCCTCTGTCTTTTCCTCCTTTCTTCTTTCTTTTCCCAATATTGTCAAATTCCAGGGATAAAATGAAACACAGGTCAGCATCTCAGAGAGCTTACAGTCTACAGGGAGAGCCAGATCAAAGGGCAGGGATGGGAATGCAGGGTGGGAAAATTTTAAAGGGCGTTGAACTGAGGTCTGGGCTCTGAATTAAGACATTTGACTGCAAGGAGTAGAGACATTCACTTGAGTTTCCTCAACAAATGGAACATATCTGTAAAGCTACAATAGCAGGGTTGACTGGAAGGAATCCTGTGAGATGTTCAAGATTCAGTAGTCATTGGATCTGGGAAAAATTCAGGGTCCAGGGATCTGGTTTCTTTGTTCCCCTCGCAGAATAGAGTGTTGCTTGGCTCCTCTGCTGAGTGTATGAATGTGCCTCAGTTATGTCTCATATAGAGGCTTCTCTCTGGGTCTGCTTCTGCTATCAACAGCTTCCTTCTTTTCTCAACATCTGCATGTCTCACAGTTTCTACTTACTCATAACTTTTAAGTCACTCCTGCTCTCTGGCAGCCTCATGGCCTGACGAACTTTGTGTGTATTTTCCAACTTAAATTCTGCAAGGAGAACCTGACTGGCCAAGTCCAGCCCTTTAAGGAAGGGCCTTCCCAGGCTGGCCACCTCTGAGGAGAGCCCTTGCTTGGTTTTCCAGTGGCCCATGACCTGACTATGTGGCATATGCTTGACTCAACACAGTGAGCTTCATCGCCTTGCCCAAGATAGGGGGGCTTTGTTTTAGACCCACACCCTTCCTCCCGAAGCAGCCTAGCAGGATCCTACAACCACACACCTGGCGCTGAGTGCCTTCCTCTCTTCCCAAGAATGATGCTGAGCCAGACTGTGACCATGAAGAGGCAAATTCAGACAGCCACGAAAAGAGCCCCCCTTCCAAACTTCCATTTCCCTACTACATAGCCAATTCCTGCTGTCTCTGGTCCTGGAATTCTGGATTGTTCTGGCCATGTTTAGCCATAATTCAACTGGCACAAAGGCCTGAAGAAGTGGGACATGTCACAAATTTCCGAGTACCCTGTTTATCTCTGGTGGGGCTCTTTCCTTCCCTGATATGTGACATGGCAGAAAATAGAGCCTTTGGGATCAAGAAGCGGCTCCATCCTTTATCAGAATGGAGTCAGGTCGGCTCCTTGAGGCTCAGTTTCTCCATCTGTAAAATGGAGATCCCGTGTGGCCATCCAAGTGTACTCCCGAGGGACTGGCTCTTGGAGTTACTCTCTATTATTCCCTCCTCGGCTTAAGGCCAGGGTCCTCATCAGTTTGACATGGAGGTGATGGTGGTGGAGCTGGTTTTGTAACCAGAAGCCCTCCAGATGCTACGATCCTCCAGGCTCACAGCCCTGAATTTTGAAATGACTAAGGAGGGGGAGGGAGCTGAGGGGCAAGGAAGTTGCTACTAAGTCGCTTCAGTCATGTCCGACTCTTGGTGACTCCGTGGACTGTATAGCCCTCCAGGCTGCTCTGTCCATGGGATTCTCCGGGTGAGAATATGGGAGTGGGTTGGCACGCCCTCCTCCAGGAAGGGGATGCATTTATCTCTCCTTCGCTGCTTCCCTTATATCTCCCCTTGCTCTTCTGTGTTTCTCACTCAGCTCAGCCAAGAGCCTGTCACCCCCACCCCTCCGCCCACCCCCCCAATTCTGCTGCAAATGTGATGCCTGTTCTGCGCTGCAGGCTGCCTATCTCTGCACACCAGCTTCTGCACGGAAGGATTTTCCTCATTCCTCTTGGGCCTGGAACCAGCTATGCTTCTGATTTCCCCCAAAAGCACTCCTATGGAGCTTCATACTCACTGTCTCCTTCTCATCACTTTCTCTTCATCTCTCTGGGGCTTTTCTCTACTTCTCTCACCTTTGGGTCCATTTCTATTAGGACTCACGGCCAAGGTGCTTCCATGGATCCAATTTTCACTTCCGCTAAAGTCTCTAGGAGATGTGTGGACAGTGAAGAACTTCCTAGCATCTCATGTCTCCAAAGCAGTTTGTTAACTGTCCTTCTGGAAGGAAGGCAGATGCTGATTTGCACATATGTCTGCAGGGTTGCTGGGGCGGGGATGGGGGGAGGGCAGCAAGGAAGCAGAACTCAGTGGGAGTTCCGACTCTGGTGGATTCAAAGGCAGTATTGTTCTCCCATAGTTAATTCTCCTCCATTGCTACTGGATAACTTAAAAATCTTTAGGAAAAATTTTGAGCTGAACAACTCTTAGGGGAAAAGAACCCAGCCCAGGTGAACGATAAGCCACTTTTATCTCTCCTCATCTCCAGCCTCTGTTAATACACACTCTTGTTTTGCCTGGTGGTAGCCAGCTTGAGAAGACATCTTTTTCTGCTTAACGGCATTTTACGTGAAGGTTTGTTTTGTATCCACTTAGTGTACAGGGCTGTCATTTTTAATAACCACAGCACATTAATACAACCACCGTTTGTTTACTGCTATTGTTGGGCATTTGGATGGCAGCCAGATTTTCAATCTTGCAAACAGCATTGCCACAAACATCTTTGTCAAACTCCCTTTTTTCTTTCCCTTTAGATTATTTCCCAAGGGTTGACTCCCACAGGAGAGTTACCAGGTCAGAGGACATGAACACACTGTAGATTGCTTTTCCTGAGAACCGACTTGAGCTGTGGCTCTGCCCCCAGCACATGCAGGAAAGGGGCCGTGTTGGGGGGGACCAGCTCTTCTGGTTCTGGGACTAGGGTCTGCTGACCCTAGTCACATTTGCTGTGTGACCTTGGATAAGTCAGTTCCCCTCACTGAACCTAGATTTTCTTCTCTGTAAAATGAAGGGATCAGACAGGATGATGTGTGTTGGGGACCACAACAGACCACTCAGCTGTGGCTTGATTTGATTGGTGGATGCCGGGGACTCAGCCTCATTGGGTTTGAGATCCTTTTCGCACCTGTGAGGACAATGTGGGGACAACTTCCTGTTGGTATTTCAGATGGATGGTCTTGCGAGTATGTGTTTGGGGTGGGGGCTGGTGCTGGGAAGGTCAGCCGGGCCCCCAGGCAGGGATTCTCTGAAGCAGCCAGCTATTCAGCTGTACTAGCTGTTTATACTGGCATCCAGGCTTGACATCTGTGCTGGACTGGTCATTGTTATTGTTGTTCAGTCATGTCTGATTCTTTGCAACCCCATGGACTGCAACACACCAGGCTTCCCTATCCTCCACCAACTCCTCGAGCTTGCTCAAACTCATGTCCATTGAGTCGATGATGCCATCCAACCATCTCATCCTCTGTCGCCCTCTTCTCCTCCTGCCCTCAATCTTTCCCATCATCAAGGTCTTTTCCAATGAGTTGATTCTTTGCATCAGGTGGCCAAAGTATTGGAGCTTCAGCTTCAGCATCAGTCCTTTTAATGAATATTGTTTTGAAGGTCATTCCTGAACATACAGGAAATGTTTGAGAGACAGAGCTGGGTTTGAATCCAAAGTTGACCCTTGCTGGCTTTATGGGATTTGAGCAGATGACTTGACATCTTGGAACTTCAGTTTCTTCACCTATAAAACAAGAATAAAGATACCCACTGTATAAGGTCACACCAGAGAGTTAATGAGATAATTCATGAAAAACAGCATGACAGTGACTGGCTGGCTGGAGCGCTCAATATTTGTAATATTTTCCAAGGACCTGGTACCCTCCTCAGTCTGGTGTGATGCTTCTCAAGCAGGAGGTCCACAACCCAACTTATTGCTGCCTTCTCTTCTCTAGCAAGGATAAACTGGGCGGTGTTCTGCCAGGTGCCTGGGAAGGGCCTTATGACCCTCAGGGTGGAGCCCATCCCTGGCCATCTCTGGATTCTGTTCACCATGGACCCCAAGCAGGGCTGACCATGGGCACCCTCCTGCTGATGCCTCTTCCCTCTGTGCTCACTGACCCCTCGTGGATCCTCTGGGCTCTGGTGGCAGTTGGTAGAGTCAGAGACCAGCAGGCCAGCCAGCATAAAGGCAGCCTGTGCCAGATCTCATCTCATCTCTGACTTCAATCCCAACCTTTGATCTGCATTCCCTCCACACCTCCTCAGAGTTCCTGAAGCCTTTCCTGAAACCTCCAGCTGTAAGAACTGGGATCCTTTGGAAGGCTCTGAGCCCAAGGAGTACGTTAAGGCTGTATATTGTCACCCTGCTTATTTAACTTATATGCAGAGTACATCATGAGAAATGCTGGGCTGGAAGATGCTCAAACTGGAATCAATATTGCTGAGAGAAATATCAATAACCTCAGATACACAGATGACACCACCTTTATGGCAGAAAGTGAAGAGGAACTAAAAAGCCTCTTGATGAAAGTGAAAAAGGAGAGTGAAAACATTGGCTTAAAGCTCAACATTCAGAAAACGAAGACCATGGCATCTAGTCCCATCAGTTCATGGGAAAGAGATGGGGAAACAGTGGAAACAGTGTCAGACTTTATTTTGGGGGGCTCCAAAATCGCTACAGATGTGATTGCAGCCATGAAACTAAAAGACGCTTATTCCTTGGAAGGAAAGTTATGACCAACCTAGATAGCATATTGAAAAGCAGAGATACTACTTTGCCAACAAAGGTCCATTTAGTCAAGGCTATGGTTTTTCCTGTGGTCATGTATGGATGTGAGAGTTGGACTCTGAAGAAGGCTGAGCGCCAAAGAATTGATGCTTTTGAACTGTGGTGTTGGAGAAGACTCTTGAGAGTTCCTTGGACTGCAAGGAGATCCAACCAGTCCATTCTGAAGGAGATCAGCCCTGGGATTTCTTTGGAAGGAATGATGCTAAAGCTGAAACTCCAGTACTTTGGCCACCTCATGGGAAGAGTTGACTCATTGGAAAAGACCCTGATGGTGGGAGGGATTGGGGGCAGGAGGAGAAGGGGACGACTGAGGATGAGATGGCTGGATGGCATCACGGACTTAATGGACGTGAGTCTGAGTGAACTCCGAGAGATGGTGATGGACAGGGAGGCCAGGTGTGCTGCGATTCATGGGGTCGCAAAGAGTCGGACACGACTGAGTGACTGAATTGAACTGAGCCCACCCTCAGAGCCAAGCCCCTGCTGCTGTGACCTGTCCCTCCCTCCTGCCTTGGCCATGGGCCTGCAGCCAGCTCTGCTGGGCTCAGCCTCCAGGGCTTTCCCCTCCATTCATCATGGAAGGTGGATTTTTCCAAAATGCTTGCCCATCAGTACTGCTCTCCCTCCCTGCCCCTGCCAGGGGATTGTCTGCCTGGGGAGAGAAACTGGTGGGAGAGCTTTCTGGGGGTGGCTCACCCACCCCCAGAAGAAGCCAGGTTCCTGAGGCCAAGAAGTTTTCAGGCCCGCAGGTTTGACAAGGGTGATGGCCTCACTCTGGACAGTAAACCATGGGAGGGGTTAGGGGAGGTGAGGAGGAGCAGGGGGACTTTTGGGTTTGGGGACCACAGAGGGTTTTACATACCTCTTGGTGAGTTCCAAAAGCATGGGCAGCCCCCTCCCATGCTGTTCTGATGTCCAGACAAAGGGACACACACCAGAAACTATGCTAAGTCTACGGATGAGTACCAAGGGGGCCACCAGAGGCACTGCGCCCGCCCTTCCTATTCAGGGACGGGCCATGAGGTCTTAGGGCTGAGGTCTGCAGGAGGGCCCAATGCAGACACTCACCCCCCACTTGCCAGGCTCCCTCGTGAGATGGGCAGACCCCCTGGTGGGTGGCAGCCCCAGGAGAGAACAGCACGGCTTTTTCTCACTCTTCCCTGAAGTCTAAGCCTTCCCAATCAATCTCTTGGCATATGCTTCCTCCTTCTGGAATGGAGAGAACGTAGAAGAAGCATTTGCCCCAGTTCCGCCCTGTCCTCTCCACCCTCCTTGTTGGATTATGGTGGGCGGGAGCCCTGTGGAAAGGCGGCCGAGCTACCGACTGCCACAGCCTTGTGTCCTTTGTGGTTTAGTCTGTCCATCTGTAACATGGGGATAGGAAGACACCTGGGGGCTTGGCTCTGCCTGGGACAATATGGTCCTCGCTTCTGCAGTCGGGTGGCTTGTTACTGTTGGGAGAGGAGGGAGCAGAGCCCCGTCACCCAGAGACCCGAGGTTTTTCTTCTGATAGTGAGCCCAAGGCAGTAGACTCCCATTCCTAAAAAAACGTCTTCCCAAGTCATGGAGACAATGCAATTAGCAGCCTCTTTGTTCAGGGTGTTAATTAACTTGTTTCTTCTGAACACACCTTCTTCCAGGTACAGCCCATCATCTCTGGGGTGCTGGCAGGGGGAAGGCAATTAGATCCTCGTTACTGTGCAATTAATTATGGCTTGAAAACTGCTCGAGGAAGCTGGGAGGAATTCCTTGACAGCGTCAGCCCCAGGAAGACGCCTGGTTTAGGAGTAGGACTGAGCTGAGCCTAGACTGGAGGACGGGAGAAATGGCTGTGGAACCCAGTTCAGGGCATTGCAGAAAGGCAGATCTGGGCACCTCCTTTCCCTGCTCTAGAACTTTCACTGGCTTGCTGGTCCCCATCGAGTCAAGATTAAACTCTCTACTTGACTATTCAAGGCCATCTATTATCTGGCCTACTTCACCTTGGCACGTCATCATTGCAAATACCTGTTCCTCCCTGAAGACTTTTCCTGAAGGCAAGAGGGTCTTAGAGACAGTAAGGGGACTTCCCTGGTGGTCCAGTGGTTAAGAATCTGCCTGCAAGGCTGGGGACATGAGTTCGATCCCTTGTCTGGGAAGATTCCATACGCTGTGGGGCAAGTAAGCCTGTGTACCGTAACTCCTGAAGCCTGTGTGCCCTGGAGCCTGTGCTCTGCAACAAGAGAAGCCACCACAGTGAGGAGTCCGGGAACTGCAGCTAGAGAGTAGCCCCAGCTTGCTGCAGCTAGAGAAAGCCTGGGTGTAGCAAGGAAGACCCAGCAAAGCCAAAGATAAATGTAGCTTACTCGCTAAGTTGTGACCGACTTTTCATGACCCCATGGACTGCAGCAGCATGCACCATCTCCCAGAGTTTGCAGAAGTTCTTGGCCATTGAATCGGTGACGCCATCCAACCATCTCATCCTCTGTTGTCCCCTTCTCCTCCTGCCTTCAATCTTTCCCAGCATCAGGGTCTTTTCCAATGGGTCAGCTCTTTGCATCAGATGGCCAAAGTGTTGGAACTTCAGCTTCGGCATCAGTCCTTCCAATGAATATTCAGGGTCGATCTCCTTTAGGATTGACTAGTTTGATCTCCTTGCAGTCCAAGAGACTCTCAAGAGTCTTCTCTAGCACCACAGTTTGAAAGCATCAATTCTTTAGCAGCCTGCCTTCTTTATGGTCCAGCTCTATTTATTTAATAAATAAATATTTTAAGAAAAGAAAGAAAGAGAAAGAGTTTTGGACTCAGATAAACTTGGACTCAACTAACTAACCTCCTAGAGCTTCAGTCGCTCCCCTCCCTGCCCCCAGTGCAAGGACAGCCCCCAAGCCTGCCTTACAGATAATGTGTGCAAAGCACCCGGCCTGGGTGAGTCTCCTTGGCACCCACTCCATGCTCAAGTCATGGTCACCAGCTAGCCTTTGCCTCTGTGGTAATGAGCGTGCCCCACACAGGGCCTGCTGTTTTCAAACTAGTTCCCGTCCTAGGTCCTTCTGTGTCTTTCATCTCAATCCTCGGAGGTGGCCAGTGGCACCCTGGACTCAACCTCAGAGATGGTGGTGGTGGTTCCTAGGTGGTTCTGTGGGGGCAGTACTGCAGTGAGGGCTCCCTGGTATCTAGTGGACAGAACTGAAGATTCCAGACATCATGTATGTGAAACACCTGTGTATACTTGCTGGCACTACAACTTAATTTGGTGCTACTTATGCTTCTGCTATTTGGGGGCCTGAATTTATATATTTATAAACGTGTTATATGTATATATGTATATGTGTGTGTGTGTGTGTGCGTGCACGCACACGCGCAGAAATATACTTTTGCCAGGAATGCAGCCACCAAGAAAATGGAAGGAAGATTGGATTTTTTAAAAAAATTTATTTAGCTATGCTGGGTCTTAGTTACAGCACACAAACTCTGAGTTGCAGCATGTGGGATCTAGCTCCCTGACCAGGGATTGAACTCAGGGTCCCTGCATTGGGAGCCTGGAGTCTTAGCCACTGGACCACCAGGAAAGTCCCTGGATTTTGTTTTGATGAGTGCTCAGAGGTTAAAGCGTTTGCCTGCAATGCGGGAGACCTGGGTTCGATCCCTGGGTTGAGAAGATTCCCCTGGAGAAGGAAATGGCAACCCACTCCAGTATTCTTGCCTGGAGAATCCCATGGACAGAGGAACCTGGTGGGCTATAGTCCACGGGGTCGCAAAGAGTCGGACAAGACTGAGCGACTTCACTTTCACTTTCTACTGAGAGCCACTGGCCAGCTGGAAAACGACACAATGGACTGCTATGCTGGTCCTGGTGTCAGAGTTCCGAAAAGAGCCCGCTGACCTGCCAGCGTTTGTTGCTTTGTCCTCATGATGTGCTCAGCTGAGAGAGTGAGGCTGCTTCAGGCATCTTCGTGGCTGGTCGTGCACAAGCATTCATACACAGCAACGTGCATTATTTCATGATAATCTTTCCCCTCATTTAGTCTTTGTTTAGATGACAAATAGGTCATATTCTCTGAATTTCATTTCAAGAGGGCATTCCAAAATGTTTGTTACAGACAGCGATGCTGATAAACGCGAGACTAGCCCGGCTGGAGAAACCCCTGGTCAGGCCCCTCCCTGCGTGGTCAGTATGGGGGGCTCGGGCTACAGTTGTGGGGTCAGGCTGTTGTTCCAGATGCCCACCTCCCCACCCCCTGCACCCGCACTGCTCTGTGTGTGGGTCTGTGTGTATGTACACGTGACTGCCACCTGTGGGCTTTCTGGAGTGTGTGTCCCAAGGTGAGCCAGGCGGCCTCTCCTCCTGATGGCGGAACGTGAAGATGTCCGCCCGGCCCTGTGGCACGCCTGCTTTCGGGGGTACCTGAGCGAGTCATGACCTCAGTCTTTCAAACAAGAGGGAAGCCTGGGTGCAGCTTCAGGGGGCGCCCGCCTCCCAGCCTCGCTGGGCACAGTCTGAGAGGGACAGCCATTCCAGCTTTATGGAAAGCCTCCCACCCCACCTGCTCCTGCCAGCTGCCCTTCCCCTGGCCATCCGGCCCAGGCCCCCATTCCCATCACACCCCTACAGTCCCCAGCTCCTCTCTGGATGAGTCCTTTAGCCGGAAGAGGCATCATCAGAGCTGAGTCTCCGCGGAGCTGAACAGGAGCAGCCCCGCCTCCAGTGCATCCAGACCTGGGTGCCTCCCTTCCCTCATGGGCCTGCCTCTCCTTGTTTGCACAGTCCAGGTGCTCTCTCCCTCATGCTTCTCCAGGCCACAGCACTGGTTCCCAATCTCCAGTCTTCCTCCCACGTCCTTCTCCCTCCTCTTGGGCTCCCTGCAGTGCACGGAGTGAATTAATTAGAGTGAATAAAGGGCTTCTGGAGGCATATTGCTTCTTCCCCCCACCCCAGGCCAGCCCCTACCCTGCCACTCCATCTCCTGGGCTGTGTTTGCCCCCTAATACAGGAAGCTAAGTCTCAGAACAGCAGTGCCCACCTCTGGGCGGGCAGGGCTCTCATCACCCCACAGCTGATTAGCTGGTGGCTCCACGTGATGGCTTTAGGGGGTGTGGGTGGGGCTGGCCGCCTTGCTGCTTAACTGTTTTTCGTTTTTTGGTCCCCAAACTGTGAAGAGTCTGTCTTGGGATTTGGGAGGGCAGGGCATGGGGGCTGTGCTGGGAAATGCTAGGGATATTAGTGGCATTCTTCTTCATTTTCTCACTTCTTCTTGTGTGTTCCTGTGTGTGTGCATGGGGCTGTGTGTGTGTGTTTAGGGACAGGCTAAACTAGGTTCCCTTCCCTCATGGGCCTGCCTCTCCTTGTTTGCACAGTCCAGGTGCTCTCTCCCTCATGCTTCTCCAGGCCACAGCACTGGTTCCCAATCTCCAGTCTTCCTCCCACGTCCTTCTCCCTCCTCTTGGGCTCCCTGCAGTGCACGGAGTGAATTAATTAGAGTGAATAAAGGGCTTCTGGAGGCATATTGCTTCTTCCCCCCACCCCAGGCCAGCCCCTACCCTGCCACTCCATCTCCTGGGCTGTGTTTGCCCCCTAATACAGGAAGCTAAGTCTCAGAACAGCAGTGCCCACCTCTGGGCGGGCAGGGCTCTCATCACCCCACAGCTGATTAGCTGGTGGCTCCACGTGATGGCTTTAGGGGGTGTGGGTGGGGCTGGCTGCCTTGCTGCTTAACTGTTTTTCGTTTTTTGGTCCCCAAACTGTGAAGAGTCTGTCTTGGGATTTGGGAGGGCAGGGCATGGGGGCTGTGCTGGGAAATGCTAGGGATATTAGTGGCATTCTTCTTCATTTTCTCACTTCTTCTTGTGTGTTCCTGTGTGTGTGCATGGGGCTGTGTGTGTGTGTTTAGGGACAGGCTAAACTAGGTCTCCTTGGAAGAAAGGTTATGACCAATCTAGACAGCATATTAAAAAGCAGAGACATTACTTAGCCAACAAAGGTCCATCTAATCAAAGCTATGGTTTTTCCAGTGGTGATGTATGGATGTGAGAGTTGGACTATAAAGAAAGCTGAACGCCCAAGAACTGATACTTTTGAACTGTGGTGTTGGAGAAGACTCCTGAGAGTCCTTTGGACAGCAAGGAGATCCAACCAGTCCATCCTAAAGGAAATTAGTCCTGAATATTCATTGGAAGGACTGATGCTGAAGCTGAAACTCCAATACTTTGGCCACCTGATGTGAAGAACTGACTCATATGAAAAGACCCTGATGCTGGGAAAGATTGAAGGCAAGAGGAGAAGAGGATGACAGAGGGATGAGATGGTTGGATGGCATCACTGACTCAGTGGACATGATTTTGGGTAAACTCTGGGAGTTGACAATGGACAGGGAGGCCTGGTGTGCTGTAGTCCATGGGGTCACAAAGAGTTGGACACGACTGATCGACTGAATTGGACTGAAACCAGGGTGGGCAAACTAGCGCAATGTGCTGTGTCCTTGGGTGTGGCCAAGGTTGCTCCTGAGTGTTCTTATATGTAACTGGTGCCATGACGTCGGGATGGGAGGGATTTACCCAACTGCCTGTGGATGAAGAACTCGAGCTTCTTCTCAGGCCTGGGCCTGCGCTCGTTTGGAGCCCTCTCTCGTGCCCCGTCATCTGGGTTGGATCAGCCGAGGCAGGCAGTTCTCCTTCTATGCCTGAGGCTCCTGGGCCTGAGTCTGTCAGTTACCGAGCCTTCCAGTCTGTAATCTGGTGGCCTTGCCCTAATCAGCACATCTCCCCCCACCCAGCCTCTTCCTCTCCAAATAGTGGGGCGTCCTGCTCTGCTGTTGTGGGGCCCGGGGCTGGTGGTCTGGGAGTGATGGAGCAGTTTGGGGTGACTGATCACAGCTGGCTTACCTGAGGCAGGTGCTCTAGGCTGCTGGGTGCTGCTGCCCTAATCCTGTTAATAGATGGCTCCAGAGATGAGCTCCATTTTCAGTGGACCACTGGCCTTCCAGGTTTAGTGAGACACACTTCTCCATGTGTTTCCATCTGAAATAGCCTCTCTTGTTCACGCCTCAGGGGCAACAGGAGAGAATTCCAGGGGGAGGCCCTTCCTGCTTTCTGAAGCTGAGAGGCTGGGGGAGTCTTTCGTTTAACCATTGGGCCAATACCGAAGGCTGTGTGTGCATGCTGCTGTGTGCTGTGCTTAGTCTGCTAAACTAGGTCTCCTTGGAAGAAAGGTTATGACCAATCTAGACAGCATATTAAAAAGCAGAGACATTACTTAGCCAACAAAGGTCCATCTAATCAAAGCTATGGTTTTTCCAGTGGTGATGTATGGATGTGAGAGTTGGACTATAAAGAAAGCTGAACGCCCAAGAACTGATACTTTTGAACTGTGGTGTTGGAGAAGACTCCTGAGAGTCCTTTGGACAGCAAGGAGATCCAACCAGTCCATCCTAAAGGAAATTAGTCCTGAATATTCATTGGAAGGACTGATGCTGAAGCTGAAACTCCAATACTTTGGCCACCTGATGTGAAGAACTGACTCATATGAAAAGACCCTGATGCTGGGAAAGATTGAAGGCAAGAGGAGAAGAGGATGACAGAGGGATGAGATGGTTGGATGGCATCACCGACTCAGTGGACATGATTTTGGGTAAACTCTGGGAGTTGACAATGGACAGGGAGGCCTGGTGTGCTGTAGTCCATGGGGTCACAAAGAGTTGGACACGACTGATCGACTGAATTGGACTGAAACCAGGGTGGGCAAACTAGCGCAATGTGCTGTGTCCTTGGGTGTGGCCAAGGTTGCTCCTGAGTGTTCTTATATGTAACTGGTGCCATGACGTCGGGATGGGAGGGATTTACCCAACTGCCTGTGGATGAAGAACTCGAGCTTCTTCTCAGGCCTGGGCCTGCGCTCGTTTGGAGCCCTCTCTCGTGCCCCGTCATCTGGGTTGGATCAGCCGAGGCAGGCAGTTCTCCTTCTATGCCTGAGGCTCCTGGGCCTGAGTCTGTCAGTTACCGAGCCTTCCAGTCTGTAATCTGGTGGCCTTGCCCTAATCAGCACATCTCCCCCCACCCAGCCTCTTCCTCTCCAAATAGTGGGGCGTCCTGCTCTGCTGTTGTGGGGCCCGGGGCTGGTGGTCTGGGAGTGATGGAGCAGTTTGGGGTGACTGATCACAGCTGGCTTACCTGAGGCAGGTGCTCTAGGCTGCTGGGTGCTGCTGCCCTAATCCTGTTAATAGATGGCTCCAGAGATGAGCTCCATTTTCAGTGGACCACTGGCCTTCCAGGTTTAGTGAGACACACTTCTCCATGTGTTTCCATCTGAAATAGCCTCTCTTGTTCACGCCTCAGGGGCAACAGGAGAGAATTCCAGGGGGAGGCCCTTCCTGCTTTCTGAAGCTGAGAGGCTGGGGGAGTCTTTCGTTTAACCATTGGGCCAATACCGAAGGCTGTGTGTGCATGCTGCTGTGTGCTGTGCTTAGTCGCTCAGTCATGTCTGATTCTTTTTCGACCCCATGGACTGCAGCAGCACTGCCCCCACCTCCCGCTCAGGCTCCTCTGTCCATGGGATTCTCCAGGCAAGAATACTGGAGTGGGTTGCCACACCCTCCTCCAGGGGATCTTCCTGACCCAAGGATCAAAGCTGTGTCTCTTATGTCTCCTGTATTGGCAGGTGGCTCCTTAACCACTAGTGCTGCCTGGGAAGCCCCATACTGAAGGGCACTACTTGTAAAAAAAATTATCTGTGGTTGAAATTCCAATTTAACTGGGCACCCTGCTTCTCTTTCTTAAGCTTGGAAGGCCATATAGTCCCCTGAAAATGGGGCAAATGAGAGTGATGTGCTTTGCCCTTGGGTGCAGCTGGCTGTGCTCCCGAGCATTCTCATGTGTAACTGGGTACCGTGAGGACAAAGTAGGGGGGTGGGTGGGTGAGGAAGACCAGGAGTTTCAAGGCTTGATCTGACAGCCTCCCAGCCTCCTCTTCTGCTCCTTGTGTATCCCACGAGCTCTGAGAAGGTCTGGGCTGATGACGTCTTTAGGAGTCATATAGCTTTCCAAGCCCCAGCTGATCTCCGTTCCTGGAAGGATGGCTTCCCCAAGCTGGGTTCAGGTGTCTGAGTGGTTGATAAACGGTGAAGTGGCTGCAGGGCTCCACTGGGAAGGGAAGGGTGGATCCCGCCCACCATCTCCATTGCACCGAGGAGGGCGTGGAGGCAAGGTTGCACCATGAACTATGGCTTCCAAGCCAGGCTGGACCTTGTGTTCCCAGGGTGAACCCATGAAGAACTGAGTGTGGGAGGGCCTGCTTGTTTTAACAGGACTTCTTTGTGCCATCCATGCTCTTCTGCTGGCATTAGAGCTGGATGAAGTCACTGGTGGTGTGGAAAGACGAGGCATCTGGGTCCACGAGGCCAGGGCTGTGCAAAAGTGCAAACCCTTCCACATCTCCCCCCTCCCCAGCCTGGATCTGCTGCTTGTGGGAGCCCCTCACTCACTGTCTTGTGACTAGCTCCCACCACAAGGTCTTGTCTATACCATTGCCCCCTCCTTTCTTCCCAGCCCTCTCTCATCTTTAAATCCTGTACAGGGCATGTCAGAGCTCAACTGTCCATCTCCAGTGACTAGTGCATTGCACATAGTAGGTGCTCAATAAGTAGCTGCAGGATAGATGCATGGATGCATGAAAGGACAGCAGAGTTGATGTTGGGAGACTTGGATTCAGGCTTTGGCTTGACCCCTACATGGCTGTGTGGCTTAGGACAAGTCACTTAGCCTTTCTGGGCCTCTGTTGTCTACTCCCTAAAGTGTTAACAGATGGAATGAGATAACAAAGATGACTTATTCCCTTATTAATGGAGTCTTTTTGGCCCTAAATTCTCAGGATGTTTTCTTCCTTTTACCTAACTGCATGTAACCACAGGAGAACTTGTGGCTACAATTGTGTCTTGTCTTCCAAAAAGTGCAGGGCCCGGAGAGTCTTCCACAGTCCACAATGACTTATCGGTACCTCCAGCCCTGCCTTCTCTCCTAAGCTATTCTAAAGCCTGTCCATCCTTTACCTGAAATTCAAGATGACAGGATGCAAACTCTATATCCTTTCTCCAAGCTTGCTCTGTCTTCCTTCTCAATGAATGGACCCATCACTCACCCAATAGCCCTGTCAGGAACCCAGGGGTCAAATTTCCCTCTGTCTCCATCACACACAGTCACCAAGTTCCATTGACTTCACTTCCTCTTTTCTCCAATTGGGCCATGGCCTCTGCTCCATCCCCCAGACCTCGGCCACAGCCTCCTGTCTGTGGCATTAACTTCTGTGGCCTCATTCTGAAAGGTACATCTGATTCCATTGCTTCCTCCTTTAGAATCCTTGAGTGTCTCCCTGTGTATCCCAGGATCACGTCCAAACCCATTCACTGAGACTTACGTACAACCCAGTATGTTCTGGCCCCTGCCTACCTCTCCAGCCTCGGCTTTCAGCATCTTGCAGACTCCTGACCCCACTGTTCGGAATGAACTGTCTGCCGTCTCAGGGATTTGCTGTTTGCTTTCCCACCCCTGGACATTTGCACGTGCTGTTCCCTGACTCTTTCCTTCACTGGCCTCTATTCAAACTTCAGATCTCTGATTTCTAGAAGCTTTTCTTAACTTTCTGAAGCCCACACTCTCAAGACTTGATCAGGTGCTCCTTCTGTGCAAGTCAAAAATGTCATGCTCTTATCATGATCTTTTCATGTCTTGTTATTAACACTCGCCACAGTGTCATCACTTTAAGGGTGGATCCCGCCCACCATCTCCATTGCACCGAGGAGGGCGTGGAGGCAAGGTTGCACCATGAACTATGGCTTCCAAGCCAGGCTGGACCTTGTGTTCCCAGGGTGAACCCATGAAGAACTGAGTGTGGGAGGGCCTGCTTGTTTTAACAGGACTTCTTTGTGCCATCCATGCTCTTCTGCTGGCATTAGAGCTGGATGAAGTCACTGGTGGTGTGGAAAGACGAGGCGTCTGGGTCCACGAGGCCAGGGCTGTGCAAAAGTGCAAACCCTTCCACATCTCCCCCCTCCCCAGCCTGGATCTGCTGCTTGTGGGAGCCCCTCACTCACTGTCTTGTGACTAGCTCCCACCACAAGGTCTTGTCTATACCATTGCCCCCTCCTTTCTTCCCAGCCCTCTCTCATCTTTAAATCCTGTACAGGGCATGTCAGAGCTCAACTGTCCATCTCCAGTGACTAGTGCATTGCACATAGTAGGTGCTCAATAAGTAGCTGCAGGATAGATGCATGGATGCATGAAAGGACAGCAGAGTTGATGTTGGGAGACTTGGATTCAGGCTTTGGCTTGACCCCTACATGGCTGTGTGGCTTAGGACAAGTCACTTAGCCTTTCTGGGCCTCTGTTGTCTACTCCCTAAAGCTGTTAACAGATGGAATGAGATAACAAAGATGACTTATTCCCTTATTAATGGAGTCTTTTTGGCCCTAAATTCTCAGGATGTTTTCTTCCTTTTACCTAACTGCATGTAACCACAGGAGAACTTGTGGCTACAATTGTGTCTTGTCTTCCAAAAAGTGCAGGGCCCGGAGAGTCTTCCACAGTCCACAATGACTTATCGGTACCTCCAGCCCTGCCTTCTCTCCTAAGCTATTCTAAAGCCTGTCCATCCTTTACCTGAAATTCAAGATGACAGGATGCAAACTCTATATCCTTTCTCCAAGCTTGCTCTGTCTTCCTTCTCAATGAATGGACCCATCACTCACCCAATAGCCCTGTCAGGAACCCAGGGGTCAAATTTCCCTCTGTCTCCATCACACACAGTCACCAAGTTCCATTGACTTCACTTCCTCTTTTCTCCAATTGGGCCATGGCCTCTGCTCCATCCCCCAGACCTCGGCCACAGCCTCCTGTCTGTGGCATTAACTTCTGTGGCCTCATTCTGAAAGGTACATCTGATTCCATTGCTTCCTCCTTTAGAATCCTTGAGTGTCTCCCTGTGTATCCCAGGATCACGTCCAAACCCATTCACTGAGACTTACGTACAACCCAGTATGTTCTGGCCCCTGCCTACCTCTCCAGCCTCGGCTTTCAGCATCTTGCAGACTCCTGACCCCACTGTTCGGAATGAACTGTCTGCCGTCTCAGGGATTTGCTGTTTGCTTTCCCACCCCTGGACATTTGCACGTGCTGTTCCCTGACTCTTTCCTTCACTGGCCTCTATTCAAACTTCAGATCTCTGATTTCTAGAAGCTTTTCTTAACTTTCTGAAGCCCACACTCTCAAGACTTGATCAGGTGCTCCTTCTGTGCAAGTCAAAAATGTCATGCTCTTATCATGATCTTTTCATGTCTTGTTATTAACACTCGCCACAGTGTCATCACTTCCTATGTGTCTTTTTTTTAAATTAATTTTTATTGGAGTATAGTTGCTTTACAATGCTGTGTTAATTTCTATTGTGCAGTAAAGTGAATCAGCTATATGTGTATGTGAGCTCACATATATATGACTCATATACATATTGACTCTTTGTGATCCCATGGACTGTAGCCTGCCAGACAGCTCTGTCCATGGAATTTTCCAGGTAACAATACTGGAGTGGGTGGCCATTAACTCTTCCATGGGATCTTCCCAACCCAGGGATTGAATCTGTGTTTCTGTGTCTCCCTCATTGGCAAGCAGATTCTTTACCACTAGTGCCACCTGGGAAGCTCCATACATATCTCCTCTTTTTTGGATTTCCTTCCATACATATCTCCTCCATACATATCTTTCCATACATATCTCCATACATTTCCTTCCATCCATATCTCCATACATTTCCTCCATACATATCTCCTCTTTTTCAGATTTCCTTCCCATCTAGGTCACCACAGAGCACTGAGTAGGGTTCCCTGTGCTTTACAGTAGATTCCCATTAGTTATCTGTTTTATACACAGTATCAATAGTATATATATGTCAATCCTAATTTCCCAGTTCATCCCACCCATAACCCCCACCTCACATCCTGTGTGTCTTTCTGGAGCTGGGGGTTCCTGGAAGAGACGTTGCCTGATTCATCCTTGTGTCCTCAGCATCTGTGAGACATGAGGTAGTTAGGGACAGCAGAGCACAGGGCGTAGGAGTCCAGACTTCAGCTGAGCTCCATTCGACACACATCTGCAGGTGGCCATTGAGCGCGTGTAGCGTTGAGTGTCCACACTGAAAAGTGCCGTGAGTCTGAAATACACACTGGGTCTCAGAAGCTTGAAAACAAGACTGAAACAATATCTCATTAATACTGTTTTATATTGGTTATATGTTGGTACAATAGTTTTTGGATATATTGGGTTATGTAAAATATCTTATTAAAATTAATTTCATCTATTTATTTTTACTCTTAAAATAGGATATTTAGAAAATATAGAACTACACACATGGCTCCCTTTACATTTTCTCTTGACAGCTTGCCTTGAGCTAGACCCTAGATTCAGATTCCCCGCTCCATTACTCCTTGGCCATACAACCTTTGACAAGATGCTCAGTTGCTCTGTGCCTCAGTTTTCCCACCTGTAAAATGAGGACAGTATTAGAATCCTCTACATTTAAGGTTGTTATGAATATTAAATGAGTTAGCTTGTGCTTTGCAGCTAGGAGGGGCACTCTTTCTGCCCCCTTCTGATGTCTGTGTCAGAAATTTTCTCTATCTCTTTTATACTTTAATAAAACTTTATTACACAAATGCTCTGCCTGAGTGATCAAGCCTCGTCACTGTCCCAGGATTGACTTCTTTGGAGGCCAAGAATCCTGGCATCTTTTGTTGTTCAGCAGCAACCTTTCCTCTTGGGGGCTCATCCGGGTTTCTTTAGCACAAGGTAAGGATGCTTGGAGCTCTACTTTGTTCTCCTAGCAAATGTGTTTTCTGCTGTACTTTACTAACTCTACAGTGTGCTTGTGTGAATGAATGACACGCCCTAAGTGAAGCAAGTGAGGAGCCCTGCTCTGCGGTTCCTCGGTGACCTCACGTGGCTTATGGGAGAAACCCTGTCAGGGATTTAGACTGATCTGCCAATGGACTTTCCTGGTGGCTCAGATGGTAAAGCGTCTGCCTACAATGTGGGAGACCAGGGTTCAATCCCTGGGTCAGGAAGATCTCTTGGAGAAGGAAATGGCTACTCACTCCAGTACTCTTGCCTGGAGAATCCCATGGACAGAGGAACCTAGTAGGCTATAGTCCATGGGGTCCCAAAGAGTTGGACATGACTGAGCGACTTCACTTCACTTCCACTCACTTTCACTTTGCAGCGAGGAAGCCTAGTATAAATATTAACCATCATTCTGATTAGTAACTCAATTAATATTTGTTGAAGAAAGCATTGAATTTCTGAATCCTAACCTCCTCACCCTACCCCATCCCTGCAGCTATGGCTTATCTGTCATTCAACATTTATTCCACAAATATTTATTGAGAAACTGCAATGAGTCAGGCACGGTGATCGACACTGCAGGCGAGGAGGAACATTTAATCAATTAATTAATTCAGCGAATCTTTGTGGAGCGTATCTTTTGTGCCAGATGTCAGCTGGGCTCTGGGATACACAGAGGCTGAATGTGGCCCTCCGGGGTCCTCGAGCACACAGGGGAGACAGATCTTAGCGAGGTCATGGCCACACCGCAGGCTGCGCGCTGGGACGGTGGATGCGCAGGGTGATGGAGGTGATGGGGCTGGACGGGTGTCACGAGAAGCTTCCTGGAGGGGTGGCTGATGCATGGGCAGGGTCAGGCCAGTTCACTCCAGTACTCTTGCCTGGAGAATCCCATGGACAGAGGAACCTAGTAGGCTATAGTCCATGGGGTCCCAAAGAGTTGGACATGACTGAGCGACTTCACTTCACTTCCACTCACTTTCACTTTGCAGCGAGGAAGCCTAGTATAAATATTAACCATCATTCTGATTAGTAACTCAATTAATATTTGTTGAAGAAAGCATTGAATTTCTGAATCCTAACCTCCTCACCCTACCCCATCCCTGCAGCTATGGCTTATCTGTCATTCAACATTTATTCCACAAATATTTATTGAGAAACTGCAATGAGTCAGGCACGGTGATCGACACTGCAGGCGAGGAGGAACATTTAATCAATTAATTAATTCAGCGAATCTTTGTGGAGCGTATCTTTTGTGCCAGATGTCAGCTGGGCTCTGGGATACACAGAGGCTGAATGTGGCCCTCCGGGGTCCTCGAGCACACAGGGGAGACAGATCTTAGCGAGGTCATGGCCACACCGCAGGCTGCGCGCTGGGACGGTGGATGCGCAGGGTGATGGAGGTGATGGGGCTGGACGGGTGTCACGAGAAGCTTCCTGGAGGGGTGGCTGATGCATGGGCAGGGTCAGGCCAGGCAGAGGGAGGCCACGCCTGGGAGAGGAGAGACATTTCCTCCACCATCCATCAGACGCCAAGCAGAGAGAAAGCAGGGTCACAAAACTTAACCTGAGACGGGAGCCACATCAATATCAGTCGAGGCGGCTGTTCGTTCCTAAGTGGACCAGCCAGCTGGTTGATTGAATTTTTCACTCATCATTAGGAGGTGGGACCGAATCTAGAAAACACAGCTCTCTACCCAGGAGCCTCAGCATCCTCGGGCTTGAATCTGGGCCCCCAGATGGCCACACCCCTCCAGCACCCCCCACCCCTCACCCCCAAACGCTAGAGATGGGCTCCTCAGCCGTTTAGTGCACAGGTGGTAAGTTAAAAGCAGTTTAGCGATAATTCCACCTCCACGCTGAAGACTTCCAGAGACTGTTAATGAATTTAAATGCTGGGGATTTTCTCTGATGCCTCATTGCATATGCTTGTTACATTAAGATGCTAATGAGGGATCTGTTGGATGGAGGTGCTGGAGCTGGACCAGGGACCAGGCTCAGTGGCCTGGGTGGGGTTGCAGGCTGGTCAGGCGGTTCTCTCATTTCTCATCGGTGCTTAATCAGTGAACTCTCCATGCAGGTTAACCGGTCTTGTCTTCCCTGGGGACTGAGACTCAGTCAGCCGGCGCTGGGTCGGCTGGCTCCCAGAAGCCTCTTCAAATCAGAAGGCTAATGGGTGCAGACCTTATTATGCAAACAGGGAGGTCACTGTAGGGGTTCCTTGAGGCTCCACGGAGGGGCTCTGGCTTCCTTTGGGGACTGAGGGAGAGCTTCTCAGGTGGTACTAGTGGTAAAGAACCGAGACATAAGAGACGTGGGTTTGATCCCTGGCTCAGGAAAATCCCCTGGAGGAAGGCGTGGCAACCTACTCCAGTATTCTTGTCTGGAGAATCTCATGGACAGAGGAGCCTGGTGGGCTGCAGCCCATAGGGTCACAAAGAGTCGAACACGACTGAAACGACTTACCATGCACGCACCAGGGAAAGGCTCAGAACATGTGCCCACGTTCTTAGGAGGCTTCCGTCTTGAAGGGAAGCACTGACTGTCATCTGTTCCATCACTTGGGATGGCCGGGGGAGGGGGGGACGGGAGACCGAGAGAGGTGGGGCAGGAGGATGGGAGGATTGAGAGAGAGAGACGGTTACCCTGGTGCTGTGGGGCAGAGGTGCTTTGATGCTGGGGGTTAGCCAGGCCAACACTTGGCACTGCCCTTGGGGACAGCATAAGAGGCCCACAGTCCCCATGGCAGTGGGAAGTAGGAATCCCGGATGGTGCCTCCTCCTTTTCACAGAAGCCAAAAGGGCAGGCGAGAAAGAGGCGAGAGACCCAGGAGGATGCAGACCCGCAACGCGGCGGAGCAGGCCGACTTCCGGGGCCAGACAGCCTGGCTCAGACGCCATCTCGCCTCCGCCCCTCGCAGACTGTGTGACCTTGGGCCGTAGGTGTCTCAAGTACTCAGCTTCCCCACTGTAAACAGCCCTCGCCTGATTTCAGGTTTAGTGAACTGTAGGAAAGATACGGACGAAATGAGACCGTGCAGGTTCGATGTCCGGCGTGCGGAAGCACTTAGTGTCTCAGAATGATTCCTCTTCCTGGCCAATATGGCCGACGTCCTCCCAGACGGGTCTGCAGGCTCTGCTTCAGAGGAAGAGGTTGGGAGGGAGGGACGCAGAGAGTCAGGGGCCCTGCCCGGAGGTGCTGTGTGCAAGGCAGAGGCGGCGGCCTCCTCCCGCCCTGCCTGCTCCCCGCTCCCCCTGGAAACCACTTCCTTCGGCTTCCTGCAAATCCACTGACGATTTTGTAAATTTGCTTAAGGATTAAATTAATAAGCTGCTCTTCCTTGGCTCCCGCAGCTGTACAAACCGGTGCTCCTGCGCCCTGGGAGCCGCCTTCTGAGGCAGCATTTGGAGGAAGAGAGGCCATTTCCCAGTTTACGTCCTCCTCGGAGGTGCCCCCAGGATCGACCCCCCGTCCCTCCTTGTGCGTATACACTGCCCTCTTAGCACTGGCGTCTGCAAGTGTGACAGACGGCAGGGGACCCTCTTGCCCTGTGAGCCTTCCTAAAAAATTTTTTTTACTGGGCTCCAGTTGATTCACAATTTTGTGCTAGTTTCTGCTGTACAGCACCGTGACTCAGTTATACACATAAAAACATCTACTCTTTTTTTTTTTTTTTAAAGATTCTTTCCCTATATAGGTCATTATAGAATATTCAGTAGAGTTCCTTGTGCCAAACAGTGAAAAAGTGAAAGTGTTAGTCCCTCAGTCCTGTCCCACTCTTTGTGACCCCGTGGACTGTAGCCAGCTAGGCTTGTCTGTCTGTGGAATTCTCCAGGCAAGAATACTGGAGTGGGTGGCCACGCCCTTTTCCAGATCTTCCCAACCCAGGGATTGAACCTGGCTTCCCACATTGCAGGTAGAGTCTAGGTTCTTCAGTTCAGTTCAGTTCAGTTGCTCAGTCGTGTCCCACTCTGTGACCCCATGGATCACAGCACACCAGGCCTCCCTGTCCATCACCAACTCCCGGAGTTTACTGAAACTCATGTCCATCGAGTCCAGGTTCTTATTAGTTATCTATTCTATATATAGTTGTGTATGTATGTCAGTTCCCATGTCCCAATTTATCTCTCTGGTAACCATAAGCTTGTTTTCTTCATTGTATGAGCCTTTGTGAGTCCCTATCTGTGTGTTTGTCTTCCTTGCTCAGACTGGGTTCTTGACCTCAGAACTCTGCCTCCCCTATCAGACTGGGAGTTTCTCCAGGTGGGGTCTGTGTCTCCCCTGTCAGATTGCACTTCTCAACTGGGAGCTTCCACACCTCCCAACACGTAGGTTTGGGTCCCAGGACCCCTGCCCACCTGTCAGGCTTTTCTGAATGGGGAGAAGATGACGGGGGAGAGGAAGGTGAGCTGGCAGGGCTCCTAGGCTACCTCGTTCTGGAAATTCTAGACGGGAGGCTCTTGGGGGTGGAATGTGTGTTCTAACCACACTGCCCTTCCTCCACTTTTAGGACTGACCACTCCCAGGGGAGCACAGGATGACATCACGGGTGGAATGGGGTGTGGGAGGGCTCCCCAGGATGGACAGATGCCTCCCACGACCTCAAGACTGCCCCCATGTGCCGCCTCCAGCCCCCAGTTCGTGCTTGAGGGGCGGAGGCGTTAATGGCCTCAGCGGCCCACCTATCTGGTACCACCAGGGCCTGGGCTGCCTCCGGTCCTCAGTCTCTTCTCTCCCTTGCCCAATACCAGGCCTTTCCCAGCCCAGGTGGGGTTCCTCCTGGGTCGCTGAGCTCTGGGAGCTGGGGCTGGAGTGAAGGCACCAGCGGTTGGGGATGGAGAAGGAGACCTTCCTCCTCTCTGCCCCCACCCCGGGCTGAGACCATAGCTGTGTGTCCCCCCAGGACCCTTCCATCTTCCTGTCTCTGCCTTCTGCTCCTTCTGCCTCTTGCCACCACATGAGTCCCCTGTGGAGTAATTGAAGCTGGAGAAATGCCTGCATCCATCCTGCGGCAGCTGTGCTCTGAGCCTTTGATTAAGGGTCAGCGGGTTAACTGGTTGCCATTCAGCATGCAGGTGGGGCTGGGGGCTGCCTGACTCCTCTCCTCCCCTCAATCTCTCCTTCCCTAGTTCTGCTGGGAGAACAGCTATGAGATGAGGCGATCTGGAGGCAGGGAAGAGAGTAAGTGGGGCTCAGAGTTGGTCCATGCCTTACCCAACCTCCCTTGCCCCAACCCTGTTTCTGTACACTAGGGACACCCCAGCTAGGGCACCCTAACCACTCTTAGGAATCCTCAAGCTTCAGGAGACTCACAGGAACCAGAGCTAAACCACTCTGTAGAAGTTCTGATGGTGAGCATGCAGCCTGTGCTTACATTCTTCCAGGGACGGGGAGCTCACTTCCTATCCACCCAACCCTTTTGTTTCAGTGTGGGACATTTCTATTAAAAGTTCTTTCTTATATCAAATTGGAATCTATCTTTTGAAAACAATTCCTTCCTGGCCCTTTTTCTGGCCTTTGAAGATGTGCAGACTAAGGCACGTCTCTTTTCTGTAACTAGTCTTCCACTATTTTAAGGCAGAAATGTTTGCTCCCTCTGGAGAGCATCCTCTCTTTGCTGTCCAGACCTCTCACCTGGCCTGTTGCCCTCCTTTAGATGCTTCCATAGGCTGTAGAGTCAAGAGCCCTCGGTCCCTGCTCTGCCATGTAGCAACATGATGCTCTTGGGTATAGCAGCTCATATCTCTGAGACTCAGTCTTCAGATCTGTAATATGGGAACAGATTGAGTGAAAATGGGTATGGAGTGTCTAGCTATTGCCTGCCACAGAGCAGGTCTGCAAGTCTCCAGAGTCCCTTTCTCTCCTTTATTGAGGAAGTCTCCTTTTCCTTCCTTAGAAGGCCCGCCAGCACCCCTTATGCCCCTGTCCCGTAAGTCTTCTCTCCATCTCTCCTCTCCCATCTGCCGGCAGGGGAGGCACCCCTGTGCTGGGGTGAAAAATGGCCCTGGTGGTGAGTTTTCCCTGCCATTGAACTCCCTTCTGCTGCTGCAGCGGGGTGTCCATTTTCTCTGGCCGAGGCCTCCTGGAGAGAATTCTCTGAGGACTGCCGGCTGTCTCCGTCTCCCATCCTCGGTTCCTTTTCTGCCCCAGGAGTCCCCAGCCACCTCCCAGGGTTCGGCAGGCACAGGGCACACTGCAGGGGCCCTATTTCAAGACTTTGTGCTTCCAGAGGAGGTTTTAATTATCCCTGGAGACACATCTGAATTACAGACCCCCACGGGCGTGCACGTACTGTTTATGTTCTGCCTTCAGTAATTGTATCTTTGGTGAACTATGCAGTCTTGCGGAAAAATACAAGTCTGGTGGTGGAACGAGAGATGCTGAGAAGGTCTCTGCTGCCTCCCAGCCTGTGTGTCTCACGAGCTACCCACCCAAGTCTGCCCCAGAGGCTGGGGCGAGGTGGGGTGCTTTAGTTTGTTTTCCAAAGCACTTTCTCATGAGGCTTCCATCTTCTGCTGTCAATGTGGAAGTCACCCCCTAAGAAAGCACACCCAAGTGGAAGATTGCTTAATGATCACACCCTTCCTGTCCTGGCCCGCACACTGTTCACTGCAATTCCCATCCATATGAGTCTGTTTCCCCAAACCTGGGTAGCCTAACATTGCCTTGACTTACAGTATGCAGGGCAAAAGGTGTTTGTGATTCAGGTTATCCCCACCAAAGGGAGATTTGCAGCCATCTCCTTTGCTGTCTGGGGGTACTGTCCCACGGGGTCATGCATGGAAGTCAGTCCAGCTACTGCAGGATGGGAAGTCACCAGGGGAAGGATGGAGTCTCCCTGGTCAAGGGCCAGTACCACCTGCCTGATATGTGGATGAGGCCAGCTTCGACCCTCAGACTGAATGTAGCTGAAAGGTCAGCCATTCCTCACAGGAACCACCCACCCATCCGCAGAATCTGGAGAAATAAGAAATCATCGCTGTTACCAACCATTTTGGGGTGGTTTGTAATGTAGCCATAGTACCTGAAATGGAGTCTGGTGTAAATGTTGTGTTTGTGGGGGTGATGGCGGGAAGCCTTGAGAAGTAAGGAAGTGAGACCGGAGAGGGGGATGCCAGGTGGGGTGTGTTAATGCAGGGTGGCAGTGCTCAGACTCACGGGGACCCTCTGAGACACTGCTCAGTGTAGTGTCCCCCGGATCCACCCCACAGAACAGGGAGGAAGGTGAGGGGTTATCCCCAGACGTGGTGGGTTTACTCCCTGGCACCTTGAGGCTTCCTTGTTCATGGGCTGGCACCCCTTGGGGACAGAGAACTCCCATAGGCTGTGGCTTAGGAAGCAGTTGGCCTGCCCATCTGGAGGTGGCCTCTGGGCTTGGCTGAGGGGATGTGGGTGGGCTGCGATCCCAGCCCCTGGAGCAATAAATCTTTATTTAGCACCAATCATTTCCCCTGCTCCTAGGCTCTGGGAACGTACTGATGAGTGGGACGAGTTTATCCACCCTCTGGTGGTTCGTAGTCTGGAGAAAGAGACAAATGAATGAGAATATACGATATTTCCCCTCAGAATAACAATCTCTAGGTCCACATGATCTCCCTTATACATAGACTCTAAAAAGAAATGGTACAGATGAACTTATTCACAAAACAGAAAGAGAACTTAAGAGAACGAACTTATGGTAGCCAGTGCGAGGGATGAGGGGAAGGGAGAGTTAGGGAGTTTGGGATGGACACGTACACACTACTAGATTAAAAATAGATAACCACAAGGACCTACTGTATAGCACATGGAACTCTGCTCAATGTTATGTGGCAGCCTGGTTGGGAGGGGAGTTTGGGGGAGAGTGAATACATGGATATGTATGGCTGAATTGCTGAACTGCTCTGCTCTGCACCTGAAACTATCATGATATTGAAAATAAAAAATTATTAAAAAAAAATTGAAACTGAATGAGAACAGAAAATCTCCATGGGAACAATGCTGTCCCTTAGGGAGAGTTTTGGGGATAAATGGGGCAATTTGATGGTCACAGTTACTATAGGAGGTGTTGCTGGCATTGATGGGAAGGGCCAGTGATTCCTAAACTCTTACACATCACCCGGGATAGTCCTGCATAACCAAGAGTCATCCTGCATCCTGCATGGCTTTCAGATCTCCTAGTTGACATTTAAGTGGGTGAAAACCTGTTTATAATTACTTGAGTCTGGACCTAACTCCGTTTTATATATAAACAGAAAGCATTTGTGTCACAGATTTAATACACTCTGAATTTCCAGGAATACAACTACCGTGTAAATTGAAGGAAGACTGTATTTTGTTCTGTTGGAAACATTACCCGGAGTTATTCATCACTTTTGGAAAATCACATTTCCGATGGCAACGCTTTTTGTGGTATTTGAGTCCCAGACACAACCCGCAAGCGTCAGGCAGCCTTTGAGGTTGGGGCCTTCGGCGCGTGGGTGCAAGTTCTGACTTCTTCATTCTTGAGTAGTTGAACCTGAGCATTTACATATTGAAATATGTATTTTATTAGGAATGTTCTTTATTTTACTTTTATATTATAGTTAAGGCATTATGTTGATTTATTTTCAAACGATGTGTCTAGGTAGGTTATACAGTCTATGAATTTCATTTTAGGATTGTAAGAGAGCCACTGTGAGCTATTTGTTATAAAACTGGGGATCTGATAAGGCCGAGAGCTAAAGGAGCATTTCAAGCTCACAGCACTGCAAACATAGGGCTTTGGAAAACCGAAGCAGGGGAGTGGACTCCTGGGGAGGGCAAGGATGGGGGAAGACTTCACCAGGGAGGTAACATGTCAGCAGGCCCCAAAGGATGAACCCATGGAGCTCCCAGTTCTGAAGGGTGGACAGGCAAGGACTCAGTGAGCTCTCAGTACATGTCGGTTGCATGAATGAATATTTATGTTGTTTCACAAATGAAAAAATTGTAGATTGAAAGTTGGAGAGGTCAACCAAGCTTGATTCACCAAGGTCCTAGGCTCTGAGGTCACTGAGTGAGCACGTGTTCACATAGTGAAGGTTTTGGCGCCCCTGCTCCATACGAGGGCGTATGAGCCCCGCCAGTCAACAGCTATTTACTGAGCATCTACAAGGTGTCAATACTGGGCCCATAAGGGAGGATTAGACAAAGCTTCTCATTGTGGAGGAGACAGAAAATCAACACGGAAATCGGGATTTCTCAGCCTTAACACTACTGACGTTTTGGGCTAGAAATCTCTTTGTTGAGGGGAAGCTGCTCTGCGTATTTTAGGGTGTTTACAGCAGGAAACGGGGATGAGTTTCCTCTGTCATCACTGTCATTGATTACATGACCCTTCCACATGCCAAGCATTGCTCTTTACACGTGTTGACTCCTTTTATCCTCTCAACCACCCTGTGAGGCAGTGTGATTCTTTCCTTCATTTTCCAAATGGGGAAACTGAGATCCGGAGAAAACAGCATGAGCAAAGTTCTTGAGCTTGGCACGGTTTATGGACTGAATGATGATCAGCGTGGCTGGAGCAGAATAAACATGGGAGAGAGTGGTGGGAAGGCATTGGGGGCTGGGAGACAGGGCATACGGGGTCTTGGAAGCTGTGGGCACCATGGTGGGGAGCTGCATCCCTGCTCCTCTGTGGCTAGGAAAGGGGGCGACTGAGTGCTCTCAGCTGAGCCCTTTGCTAGGTATTGTGGTCAGTGGAAGAGAGCTGTCTGGTCCAATCAGGGAGTGTCCGGGTCTGGGAAGCCATCTCACAGCCAGGACAGGCTGGCAGATGGTAAGTCTTGACTGCCTGCCTGGGATGTCTTGGAAGGACCAACCTACTCCCCAGCTCCTATGGGATTGGCTGAGGCCTCTGTTACAACCGTCCAAGAGTTTGGGGGGCACTTGTGGAGGGATGGCTGGAGGGCTGATGCATGGAATCCAGGGCTGTTAAGGGGGACAGCATCAAGGGTGACGGATCTGAGAAAGTGGAAGGGGCCTCAGTGAGGTCAGTGCTGCTAGGATGAGGGCACCACAGTGGGTGAGTTGGAAAGAGAGGGGTGATGAGCAGAGTGTTTTCAGAGATATTTATAATCAAGATTTCAGCGGAGGTGAAGACATGATGATACAGGGTATAGAGAATGAGCGCATGGCAGGATAGAGGAAGGAGACCAAAAAGAGTTGAGAGGCCAGTATATTGATGGAACTGTCTTCACGGATGCTGCCGAGTTACTGGAGTTTGATGGAGAAGGCTGTGAGGTGAGTGCTCAGCTCATCAGCGAGTGAGGTCTGTTGCTGTTGTTGTTCAAGATATCATTGTTGTGTTTTTCAGTCACTACACCACTCTAATGACAGAAAGCGAAGAGGAACTAAAGAGCCTCTTGATGAAGTTGAAAGAAGAGAATGAAAAAACTGGCTTAAAACTCAACATTCAGAAAATAAAGATCATGGCATCCGGTCCCATCACTTCATGGCAAATAAATGGGAAACAAATGGGGAAACTGTGACAGACTTCATTTTCTTGGGTTCCAAAATCATTATAGAGAGTGACTGCAGCCATGAAATTAAAGGATGCTGGCTCCTTGGGGAAAAAAAGCTATGACAAACCTAGACAGCATATTAAAAAGCAGAGACATCACTTTACCCACAAAGGTCTGTCTAGTCAAAGCTATGGTTTTTCCAGCAGTCATGTACAGATGTGAGAGTTAGACTATAAAGACGGCTGAGTGCTGAGGAATTGATGCTTTTGAGCTGTGACATTGGAGAAGATGCTCGAGAGTCGACGACTGCAACTAGAGGGGAACAGGCGGTAGGGATCTGATGCCAAGCCCTTCAAAGATGTTAAAGGAAGATGCCAGAGAAATTTCTGGCAAGTGAAACTGATGAGCAAGGAGTGTGGAGAAAAAATAGATGCTGTTTGAAAGGGCTGTAGGAGAACCTGTGTTCTCAGAGGGGAACCAGTCCTCAAGCAAGAAGGGGAGGGAACCTTCAGAGAAAGTCAAGGAGTGGGTGCATTTGCCAATGACCAGTGGGGATCTGGCTTCCCTGATAGCTCAGTTGGTAAAGAATCCACCTGCAATGCAGGAGACCCTGGTTCAGTTCCTGGGTCGGGAAGATCCCCTGGAGAAGGGATAGGCTACCCATTCTAGTATTCTTGGGCTTCCCTTGTGGTTCAGCTGGTAAAGAATCCGCCTGCAGTGTAGGAGACCTGGCTTTGATCCCTGGATTGGGAAGATGCCCTGGAGAAGGGAAAGGCTAACCTCTCCAGTATTCTGGCCTGGAGAATGCCATGGACTGTATAATCCATGGAGGTCACAAAGAGTTGGACACAACTGAGTGACTTTCACGTCCACGTCCATGTCAGTGGGGATCCAGAGGGGTGGGAGTGTGGGAACTGGTGGGAGATAGGGCCCAGGCAATCCACTCCAGCACTCTTGCCTGGAAAATCCCGTAGACGGAGGAGCCCGATAGGTTACGGTCCATGGGGTCGCAAAGAGTCGGACACGACTGAACAACTTCACTTTCACTAGGGGGTGTGCAGGACAATACTGGGATAAGCCCTGGGGACAAAGTGTGGGGGTATGGGAGGCCTGGATCCAGCTGGGGACAGACTGCATAGCAGGGGATGATGAGTGGGGTGGGAAAGGAGGCGGGTGGGACCTATGGTGGAGTTGGTCCTGGAGGCCCAGGGAGCTGCCCTGACCTGTAACAGGGAGTCTGGGAGTCTGGGGGATGGACAGAGGCCTCCCAGGGTTGGGGGAAGCCTGTTCGGCTGGTTTAGGGAGGCTTGTGGGAGGGGTCCTTTGAGGGCTGTGGCAGCTGGGAGTCAGCTTTCTTTTCTCTCTGCCTGAAACTGGGTTTTCTCCAGGAACTCTAATAACCCTGCAGTCCTACAGGGGGGACATTCGTGGCCTTTCTCTCACCTGCTACCTCCTGACCTGGGGCGGGGGTCTGCCTCCTCCTGGCTTGAGGGTTTCAGGCTCCCCCCTGGAAAGGGCTGACCTGCAAGGTGCTCAACAGAGAAGAGCTGGCCTTCCCGGGCAGCGGACTGTGTGTCCAGCACTGGGTCACGAGAGAGGAAGCTGGAGTCAGCTTTCTTTTCTCTCTGCCTGAAACTGGGTTTCCTCCAGGAACTCTGATAACCCTGCAGTCTTACAGGGGTGACATTCGTGGCCTTTCTCTCACCTGCTACCTCCTGACCTGGGGCGGGGTCTGCCTCCTCCTGGCTTGAGGGTTTCAGGCTCCCCCTGGAAAGGGCTGACCTGCAAGATGCTCAACAGAGAAGAGCTGGCCTTCCCGGGCAGCGGACTGCGTGTCCAGCACTGGGTCCCGAGAGAGGAAGCGGGTCCCTGCGCCGTGGTTTGCTCACCGATCTGCCGGTGATGGGAGTCGTGAGAGATGAAATGAGGATCAGCCGGCCAGATTGTGTTCTAGAAGCTTCACCTCAACAGCGTTTGCGGGTGAGGGAAGGGGAGCAGTGGAGGAGGGTCCCAGTTCAAAGGCTAACTGCAGCGCTAAGAGGCTTTTGGCTCCGCCCAGTGGGTGCTCCTTGCTCCTTGCAGGTGGGGGCCAGGGAAGGGGGCCCTCTCCTTGCTAAGCCGCTTCGTGGCTCCCAACCTGGAGGCTCCCTCCCAGCGGCCCCTGCCCCCCAGGGAGCTTGGGAGGCAGGAATGGGCCATTGCTGTCCTCTTTAACACTCTTGGAATCCTGGGGCTCTGGCTCTGGTTTTTAGATGAAAGAGAAATGGGGAGGATTGCTGGGGAGCAGGTCCCTGAGTCAGTCCCTGGAGTCCAGAGCCAGGCTTGCTGGAGGCCCTTCTGTCCAGACTCCAAGCCTTCCCAGTGTCCCTTAACCTCCAGGGCGGGAGCCAGTGTGACTGATTCTATTTCTCTCCTGCACAGACAGAGGCCTCTGGGTGCGCACGGCTTCACTTGGGTCTGACAGGGGTGGGGTGGGGTAGGGTGCTCCCCAGAGGTAGACCTCCCACGTGGTCAGTTCCTCCATGACCCCAAGCTCTCCCTGTCTTCATGGCTGAAGGGTGAGAGCCAGGTGACAGAGCTTCTCCCTCTGACCCTGGACTTAGGGGTCGCTCTGTCCTCCAAGTCCACTTCCTACTCAGAATGGAGGGCCGGGTGAGTGTAGTGAAGGCGTGGCACCCTGGCTCGGGTCTTAATCTCAGTTCTGCGTCAGTCTTGTTGACGCCGTGCTCATCTGTCCCAGGCAAGAGTCATGTCATCAATGTCCGTTGCTGGGTACCTCACTGCAGTGCCAGGAGGGGAAAGTTTCTCAGTCATGTCTGACTCTCTTCAAGACTCCTCTCTGTCCGTGGAATTCTCCAGGCAAGAATACTAGAGTGGGGAGCCATTCCCTTCTCCTTGGGGATCTTTTTAACCCAGGGATCAAACCCAGCTTCCTGCATTACAGGCAGCGTCTTTACCCTTTGAGCCACCAGGAAGCCCAGAAGGTGGACTTTACTTGTGCCCACCTCACAGATAAGGAGATTGGGGGCACAGAAGGGTGAACTGAGTTTTCCAAGGCCACATAAGTAGTAACTGAAATTAGTAAGTCTGTTTGAAAACAGACTCTTTTGGCTCCAAATCCACTGCTGTTTCTGCTGCTCAGGGCCTTGGTATTCCCATCTGATCAATGGAGGAGTCTGGACTATTAAGGAAGAAATTTCCTCCCTGGAAATTTAGGGTATCTCAGGGGAGTGACAGGTTTGGGAGCAAAGCTTGTCATGGGGGAATGGAGTGGGGGGCATGAAGGGGTGGGAGATGCTTTTGAGTTGGGTACCCCATGCTCACATTCAACTCTTGCCGTGTATTTCAGCTGAGTTTATTTCTCCTCTCTCAGAGGCCCCTGACAGGTTCCAAAGAGACTGTTCAACCTGTAACTTTAAACTTAGTCCTACAACCAGATCTCACCATCTGCAGCATGTTATGAATTAATTAAAAATGAACCTGTAATTATCTCGTTAATAGAGCGATCATATTAAATACATTGTAATTTTTGTGTTAAAGCTTTAAATTGTTAAATGTGAAGTTGTAATATATACCATACCTTTTGTAAGCTGAATTTGGCAAAGTCTCATTGTTTGAACACACTGGGAACCTCCCATAATGGAGTGGCTTCTGAGGGGCCCCATATCATAGGATCTTTTCCAGAGCCCAGTCAGAACAGTGGCTTGAGAAGGAGGTAGGCTCTGTGTTTATTTCCCAGCTTTCTCTTTAATTATTATTATTTTTTTCCTTGTAAAGTGCTGCGCATTATCTGAGCCTGAAGTCCATAAGCGGTCAAAAAGCCTGCAGACTCAAAGCAGAAGGCAATCAGAAAGCAGGACAGATGCTGTGACTTCTCATGTTTATAGGGAGTCTTAGGGCTCAGAGGTCAGTGTGGTGGGGACATATGATCAGTCAGTGGGACACCTGGATATGTAGGGCTGGAGAGTCAGTGCATGTGAGTGTGTGGGGGCACCCATGTGGGAATGGTCTGGAAATGGGGAAGTGGTGGGGACGATTACCATGTACTCAGGTGGTCAGCACCCAGGACAGTCAGGGAGGGCTTCCTGGAGAAAGTGGCATTCTTTTTCCAAGCTGATCCAGAATCTAGTACAGAGCTGTTAAAGCCCCTCCTTTATTCTCTCTTCAGCCATGGGGCACTCATCTTCCATCTCATCTTCCTCTGGAGGGTGTTTTGCCCCAGGAAGAACTGAGTTAGCCCTGCTCCCACCCTCTCCCAGCTCCTATCCCCTGAGACACAGACAACCTCATGAAAAAAATAAGCTTCATTTGAAGGCCAGAACCCTAGACTAGCAGAGCTGTTAGGGACCTAAGCAACCACCTTGCCACAGTCTCTGCCCCCATTATATAGATGAGGAAAACTGAGGCTCAGAGTAGATCCATGACTATCTGCTTTGTCCCCCATGCTCCATTTACTCAGTATATTGGAGTAGTTGGTAGGGAGAGTATAGGATGGGTGAGATGGAGGGCATGAAGTGAGGACATTCACATTTTCTTGGCGTTCTAGGACTCCAGGAGCAACGCTTGTGGAGTGCTGGCTATTACACCACACCCACACCCCCAAATCTGTTTCTTGTGCTCCACTGTGCTGCAGACCAGCTCTCAGGAAAATTGAAACAGTGCTGAGAGAGTGGACATGACCTCAGGGAGCATCTTCACTCCACTTACCACTGTCCCTACCTCCCAGCCCCACTTTATTTTCAGAGGAGAAAATGGATCAGAGAGGGGCAGTGACAGCAAGTCCCAGGAGCCCTAGTTTGCACTCAGTGGCTTCGATCTTTGTGTCTTTCCCCACTGGCACTGTCCCAGCTCCTGTCCGGCTGCCTCCCAGCCTCTGCCTCCCTGCCCTCACACCTGCTTGGCCTCCCGTCTACTCCCATCAATCCCTCTCCTTTCTGTGTTTCTTTTTGGCTGTGCTGGGCCTTTGTTGCTGCTTGTGGACCTTCTCTAGTTGCAACGCCCAGGTTTCTCATTGCGGTGGCTTCTCCAGCTGCAGAGCACAGGGTCCGGGCCTGGAGCCTTCAGTGTGCAGCTCAGAGGCGCTAGAGAGCAGGGTCAGTGGCCGTGGCTCATGAACTCTGCTGCCCTCGGCGGGTGGAATCTTCCCGGATCAGGGGTTGAACGTATGTCCCCTGCATTAGCAGGCAGATTCTTCATCACTGAGCCACAAGGGAAGTCCCTCTCTGTCTTTTGAACACAAAAAGTGGCTCCCTAGGTGCCAGCCAAGCCCCAGGGACCATGATAAAATCCACTATACGGCATTTGACAGTTTAGGGATTCCCTGGTGGCTCAGACAGTAAAGAGTCTGCTTGCCATGTGGGAAACCAGGGTTCAGTCCCTGGGTCCGGAAGATCCCCTGGAGAAGGAAATGGCAACCCACTTCAGTATTCTTGCCTGGAGAATTCCACGGACAGAGGAGCCTGGCAGGCTACAGTCCATGGGGTTGCAAAGAGTCGGACATGACTGTGACTAACACACAGTGTAGCCATATTCTCAGTTAGTTTTTTATAACCATGCTGTATGTCAAGTATCGTCACTGTCTCCGCTTAACCAACCAGAAAACTTAGGGGCAGCATTAACCCCGCTCAAAACTTAGAGCAGTTTTGGAACTGGAGGAGGTGTAGGGCCCTGGCTGCGGAGCGGAACGACCTGGGTTTGAGTCCAGGCTGTGCCATGTCCTGGCTGCGCAGGGACTAATCTCTTCCCTCCCCAGAGATGTGACCTGTACAAGAGAGATAGTTACTGTTGTTCCCATGGGGTTAAATGAGTTGATTCATTTCCAGTGCACAGGAGGACCTGACAAAGAGAAAATTGCAATAATATTCACTCTCATCAATACAACGATTCTGAGGACTCCTCTGCCTGCCCTCCTGCCTGGGTGGCATTTTCTATTCCTGGCAGGGGAGGGATTCATTTGCATCAGTTCTCCCCCTCCAATCCTTGTTTTGCACAAATGTGAGAGGGGCAGTGGGAGGTGACCAGCCACACCTTTATGCTTCATGATGGGCCAGCAACCGCCCCTGACTGCGTGAACTGGAGGAAGTCACATTCTCTGAATCTCGGTGTTCTCATCTGTGAACTGGGGAGACAGCTCACACTGCTGCTGTGAAGATCTAAAGAGAATGGGTGCACAGCGTTGTTGTTGATCAGTCGCCAATTTGTGTCTGATTCTTTGCAACCCCGTGGACTGCAGCATGCCATGTCTCTCTGTCCCCCACCATCTCCCAGAGATTGCCCAAGTTCATGTCCATTGAGTTGGTGATGCCATCCAACCATCTCATCTCTGTTGCCCTCTTCTCCTCCTGCCCTCAATCTTTCCCAACATCAGGGTCTTTTTCAATGAGTCAGCTCTTCCCATCAGGTGGTCAAAGTACTGAAGCTTCAGCTTCAGTCCTTCCAATGAGTATTCAGGGTTGATTTCCTTTAGGATCGACGGGTTTGATTTCCTTGCTGTCTCAGGGACTCTCAAGAGTCTTCTCCAGCACCACAGTTTGAAAGCATCATTTCTTGGTGCTCTGTCTTCTTGAGGGTCCTACTCGCACATCCATACATCTCCATTAATATTTGCAGTGTGATAACTGACTGGCAGGTGAGTGATGTGTCTGAAAGGGAAGGAGTGGTCCCCACTGGAGGGCTGCCTGGAGGTGGGAGATCCCAGCTCCCAGGCCCCACGTGAGCTTAGACACCATTGGTCTCCTGGGCCAGGCCCCCCCACATCAAGGAAGCTCTGGGCTTCTCCCTGTGTTGGTCCCTGGCTTGGCTGAGGTCACAGCCCCAGGAGTGGCCACCATCTGTGCCCCAAACTGGCAGGGCTGGTGGGGAACAAATACAGAGGAGTCTTAAATCACAGCCCCGCTAACTGGGTTTTAAGTATCATTTGCTTCTATTAATAAGTACTCCTGTTTTTCAGGAGGCGGAGGGATGCCGATGGTGCATGGCGAGCAGTTCATCATGTTTAAACCTTCCCTGCCCTCCCCTCTGCCTTTCCCCCTCGCTCATACCTCCCTCTTCGTCCTCCACCTAGTGTTCTGCAGCTGTGGAAGCCCTGGCTCAGTCCAGGGCTGTGTGTAGGTTTGGGATTGAGCTGGGGGAGGTGGAAAAAGGGTCAGGAAGCTTCCTCTAGAGGCACTGGAAGAAGCTTCTTCGCCTCTCCACCTCCCTCCCCCACTTCTTTCACTCACTCATTCATCTCTTCATTCATTCACTCACTTGTCCATCCATAGCCCCCGTCCCCACCCCCATCATTCCTTCCGCGTTCATCAAACACCCACTAGATGTCAGGCTGGGATCTGGCTCCTAGGATGTCATCAGACAGTCAAGTGCTCTTGCTGTCCATTCAAGGTCCTGGTGACCTGCCTGGCAACTCTGGGAGCCAGGCAGTCCAGGTCCAAGCCCAGATCTGAGCTCTTTCTCCCACTACCACCCTTCCCTGACCATTCTGCCTCCACAATGTCGTTGGGGTCATCTGCTGTCCCTCCCTGTTCCCTCCCCTGGCCTACTTCACGCCTCACTGTCTTTCTGATGGCCTCCTCCTAAAACTGGCTTCTCCCTCCTCATTTGTCTTGGATATTAATGTTCCTGTCTGGCGGGGTCACTGTCCTACTCAAAATGCCCCCAGTGAGTCCCCATTTTTGGATAAATGAAGCTCACACTTCTCATCCTGACATGCAAGGCCAATGACTTGTAGCCTCTACTCACTTCTCAGTCTTGCCTTTTCCATTCATGGACACTATGGAAATAGGTCCGTTTCCTCCTGGCCAGCCATACCCTTGGACTTTCCATCTCAAAGTGTTCACTTACACATTGCCCTCTGCTTGTGGTGCCTGCCGTGTGCTGACCACACCGTGTCCACATGGACAGATCTTACCTATATTAAGGCCCTGTTTCAGTGCTCTTTGCCCCATCACGCTTTCCTGGTCCTTTCCCTCCCCAAGCTGCAGTCACCTCTCCTTCCCCTGGGCTGCAGAGCACGTCACTGGAGCAACTAGTAGGACCCTCACACTCTGCAGCATGGAATTTATAGACATGTCTTGGGGTTCCTTGAGGGAAGCAGCATGGTCTGCTGTCTCTGCATCCCTAGAGTCCTTGCACAGAACCATACGTCGGCCTGGCCCTTCGTTATCTCCCAGTGCTCTTTCACTGGCTTGAGACGCTCCTTCCCGGAAAGGTGACCTCAGAGACTGGACTTACAGGCAGTGCAGCAGGTGACCAGTGGCACTGGCTCTGGGCAGACAGAACTAGGCCAACTCCACTGACTAGTTTGGTGACCTTGGGTAATTTACTTCTCCAACTAGTTTCCCCATCTGTGTGAGGGCAGATATTGATAGCAGGTGATGTCACTGGGTTATTGATAATAAGGAATTAGGGGCCCCTAATCACAGCACCTATCACTCTGGATAAAAGACCACTCCTGGTTACCAGATCTAGTTCCATCATTACCAGCTGTGTGGTTTCAGGAAATGAATTCACTTTCTCTGGACTTGACTTTCTCATCTTTAAAATGTGGACAATCCCTCCTGGTTTGGCTGGGGATTTTACTGAGAAGATCAGATGAGATAATAGATGTTTTGTGAGTTGATGGCTGTGAATGGCAGAATCCTAGCTTTACTGTTTAATGAAAAAACAGGAATTTCATTTTTCCACATAACCCAGTCATAGGAGAACCAGTGGACCTGGCAACCTCTCTTCAACTCTCATCTCTGTCTTTCTGTGTGTATAACTTCACCTTTGTCAGTGAGAAAAGCTAGTGCTGGGCCACCCACCCTCTGACGTCGTGAGTGAAGAGGAAAGAGTCCCTTCCAGTCCCCCAGAGAAAAATCCTGGGAAAGGCTCTGATTGGACCAGCCTGGTCGCATGACCATCCACATAGCAGGAAGAGGAAGGAAAACTCAGCGGCACTGGAGTGGGGGGTGCAGTTCTTTAAGTGAAGGAGAAGCCGTTACTAGATAAAGGGGACGGAGTATTGGGCAAACAAATGGAATGGATGTCCCCTGCAGCTGTGGAAGCACTTCATTCATCCATCCAAGGCATGTTAACTGAGCACGTCCTGTGTATCTTGGCTCAGATGGTAAAGAATCTGCCTGCAATGCAGAGGTCCCAGGTTTGATTCCTGGGTTGGGAAGAGCCCCTGGAGGAGGACATGGCAACCCACTCTAGTATTCTTGTCTAGGAAATCCCATGGACAGAGGAGCGTGGTGGGCCAGAGTTGCAGGGTCAGAGAAAACTGAGTGACTACGCACTCTGCAGATACCAGGCGGCATTATTTCTATTCCTGCTAACATGACTGACAGCGATTGTGAGACTGGGAGTCAGGAGACGCGAAAGAAGGAAGTGCGGATCAGGACAGGAGATCACAGAGACCAGGAAAGAGAGCAGCCTTTCAGTTGGTGACAGGTTATTTTGTATACTTTCGCATGTCATCTTTGCAATATTCTTTCAAAGGAGGAAATATAATCTGCATTTTAGATTTGAAGAAAGGGAACCTTGGAGAGGAAATATGACACCCAGAGGGTCACATGACTAGAATGCTGGGATTTGAACCCAGGTCTGTCCAGCTGGTTTGAATGCTCTTTGCTCCATCCCATGGAGTGGCAGGGGGTGGCCGGTCAGCCTTTGCCTTAGAAGCCAGTCTTCCTTCCTTCCTTCATTCTATGAAGCAGAGTGTGCCTGGGAAGAGGCTGTGGCTGGCAGCTGGGAGGCTCAATCGTGGAATGAGGAAGTGGCCAAAAGAGAAGATAATTCAGGAGGCAGGACTGAAAGGGACAGAGCCTCGCAGGGGTGTGTGTGAGGAGCCTCGGTCCCCCTCCCTCTCCTGTCTCACCCTTTCTCCTCTTCAACCCAACTCTAAGTGACAGATTTATTAGTTTTAATTAACAGCCCCAATGCTGGGAAAACATCCAAATTCCAGCTCTCGGCATTGCTGGGTTTCCACAGTAAGGGGAGTGAGGGGGTGATGCCAGGAATAGTAATGAGTGGGGGTGGGACAGCTGGGGAGGTGCCCTCCCTTGCCTGGCCTGCTTGGGCACCGCCCCCCACTGCCCACCTCCACCCTTCTTCATCTGGCTCCAGCTTGACCTGGCCTTGCTGGAACTGAAGCTGGGTTGGCCTTGGGGAAAGGGAGGAGGCCCAGCCCAGCGTGGGGTCATGGGGTCGGGAGCACTTGGCTCTGGTCTCACCTCCCTGGCTGGGTGACCTTGGCTAAGCCACTTGACTTCTCTGGGATTACTGTGGAATTCATCTGTAAAATGAAGAAGATGATTTCAAAGCCCTCTAGGGGGCTGTAGCCTGTGATGCTAAATTTCTCCCCGATCTTCTAACTGCACACTTTCCCGTTCCTCCTTCAGGGAGACCCCTTAGATTCCTCTCCTGGACTCTGCTGTCCTAGGGAGGTCTTCTGCTTTGGAATCTCCACTTCCAACCCAGGTCCAGTGCCGTCTCTTGCAGACTCGAGCACTCCCTCTGTTGAGGTCAATCTTGGGCTTGACCTTGGCTCCATCAGTCCTGACTGGGTCGAGGGTCTCAGGCAAGAATGAGCTTCTCTTTCCTAATTGCATGTTAGGGATGGCAATGCCTGTTTCCAGGTGTGCCTGCATGGGTGGGGGTAGATGTGGTGGAGGTGCAGTGAGATGAGGAAATCAGTCCTGAATATTCACTGGAAGGACTGATGCTGAAGCTCCAAATCTTTGGCCACCTGATGTGAAGAACTAACTCTTTGGATAAGACTCTGATGCTGGGGAAGATTGAAGCTGGGAGGAGAAGGGAGCAACAGAGGAGGAGGTGGTTGGATGGCATCACCGACTCGATGGACATGAGTTTAAGCAAGCTCCGGGAGTTGGTGATGGACAGGGAAGCCTGGCGTGCTACAGTCCATGGGTTCGCAAAGAGTCAGACACGACTGAGCGACTGAAGTGAGCTGACTGAAAGCTAGTGGAGCACCTCTGCACTGGTCGTCATGGAACCCACCATGATCACGCAAGGCTGGGAGCCACCCTCGGGCGCTTTCCTTTTGGGGTCTGCTTGGAGCAAAGCGCAGAGGGAGGGGCTGCTATAATTGGTGATGACCAGCAGCCGCTGGAGTAGGAAACCTGGGTCCCCAGAAGAGGCTGGTTTGTAGGGAGCTCTTTACATCCCCATTTGACCCTTCCCCTGCCGTGTAAGCTCCTTATCCTCAGGTTGGGGCTCTCTCACACTGTGCTGAGATGATGCAAAATTATTCAACTAAAATCATTCAGCTGGAAAGGCAACAGGGCAGTCACGGTTTACTGCTGAGAAGCCCTGACCTTAGCCTAGGTTGGGAAGCAGGAGCCCAGCGGGGCTGGCCAGCTGGCTGGTTTCAGTCTTAGGACCCCCGACACCTCTCCCCCGGCACGTATGGTCAGTAGTGAGTCCCGGGAGCCCAGTGACCAGGCAATCTGCGCCCATTCCTTGGCATCAGGCCTTGTGGGTGACTTCAGCCAGGGCCCCCGCTTTGCCAGCTGGAGTGGCTGGTATGAGCAAGGGAGTTTGGAGCTTACCGCCATTGTTCTCTGGCTTGGAGAAGTGTTTTCCCTTCTGCTTCTGGAAGGTAGTGGGGAAGGGGGATAGAGGAGGAAGTGAGGGTCAAGGACGGGAGAGCAGGAAGGGGGAGGGGAGTAGGGGTGCAGGAAGAGAGCCAGGAATGAAAGCAGCACCCTGTCAGGGTGTGTCCAGGTTCCTTCTGCCCTGCACCCCTGCACGCACACGCTCATCCCGGGGAAATTGTTCCTGTTGGGTTAGGATTCTTGACTGCTGTAGCTGAATGGCTTCAATCCTCTGTTTTCAGAAGAGGAAACTGAGGCCTCCAGAGGGGTGGGGAACTGGAAATATGCCTCTTGCCTTCCAGTTGAGTGTCTTCATTCTCTTAAATTCCTAGGTGAGTGAGCTTAGTACAAAACAGGGGGAAAAAAAAAAGCAAAAACTCCCATCAGGGTCAGGACGTGGTTCCCCTGAACGGGGAGTGAGAAGGCACCTGTGAGGATGGATGACTTCTGGCAAAGTCCTAAGACCTGGGTCTGGGGAGGTGGTTCCTGGGTGTTCACTTTAGATAACTCATTAAGCTCTACAGGCATGGATTATTCACTTTAGGGTATTTGTGTTATGTTTCACAATAAAAAAGGTTTAAAAACCCTAATAAATCTTGCTGAAATCAATTACACATACAAAAGAAAGCTAAAGAGGCCTCAGGAGGCCTGAGGAGGTCTCCGTCCACGTTTCCAGGACTGGCAGGTGCTCTGCGCTGCAGCTGCCTCCCTGGGAGATGGGCACCAATATTCCCACCCCTCCCCGCTATGGGGAAGTGAGCCTGGGATTGCGGAGGGGCAGAACATCCCCGAAGGGCCCCTACTCTGTTCCAGGAGGGTGATGAGCTTCGTGGCTCCTAAGTGAGCTGACTGAAAGCTAGTGGAGCACCTCTGCACTGGTCGTCATGGAACCCACCATGATCACGCAAGGCTGGGAGCCACCCTCAGGCGCTTTCCTTTTGGGGTCTGCTTGGAGCAAAGTGCAGAGGGAGGGGCTGCTATAATTGGTGATGACCAGCAGCCGCTGGAGTAGGAAACCTGGGTCCCCAGCAGAGGCTGGTTTGTAGGGAGCTCTTTACATCCCCATTTGACCCTTCCCCTGCCGTGTAAGCTCCTTATCCTCAGGTTGGGGCTCTCTCACACTGTGCTGAGATGATGCAAAATTATTCAACTAAAATCATTCAGCTGGAAAGGCAACAGGGCAGTCACGGTTTACTGCTGAGAAGCCCTGACCTTAGCCTAGGTTGGGAAGCAGGAGCCCAGTGGGGCTGGCCAGCTGGCTGGTTTCAGTCTTAGGACCCCCGACACCTCTCCCCCGGCACGTGTGGTCAGTAGTGAGTCCCGGGAGCCCAGTGACCAGGCAATCTGCGCCCATTCCTTGGCATCAGGCCTTGTGGGTGACTTCAGCCAGGGCCCCCGCTTTGCCAGCTGGAGTGGCTGGTATGAGCAAGGGAGTTTGGAGCTTACCGCCATTGTTCTCTGGCTTGGAGAAGTGTTTTCCCTTCTGCTTCTGGAAGGTAGTGGGGAAGGGGGATAGAGGAGGAAGTGAGGGTCAAGGACGGGAGAGCAGGAAGGGGGAGGGGAGTAGGGGTGCAGGAAGAGAGCCAGGAATGAAAGCAGCACCCTGTCAGGGTGTGTCCAGGTTCCTTCTGCCCTGCACCCCTGCACACACACGCTCATCCCGGGGAAATTGTTCCTGTTGGGTTAGGATTCTTGACTGCTGTAGCTGAATGGCTTCAATCCTCTATTTTCAGAAGAGGAAACTGAGGCCTCCAGAGGGGTGGGGAACTGGAAATATGCCTCTTGCCTTCCAGTTGAGTGTCTTCATTCTCTTAAATTCCTAGGTGAGTGAGCTTAGTACAAAACAGGGGGAAAAAAAAAAGCAAAAACTCCCATCAGGGTCAGGACGTGGTTCCCCTGAACGGGGAGTGAGAAGGCACCTGTGAGGATGGATGACTTCTGGCAAAGTCCTAAGACCTGGGTCTGGGGAGGTGGTTCCTGGGTGTTCACTTTAGATAACTCATTAAGCTCTACAGGCATGGATTATTCACTTTAGGGTATTTGTGTTATGTTTCACAATAAAAAAGGTTTAAAAACCCTAATAAATCTTGCTGAAATCAATTACACATACAAAAGAAAGCTAAAGAGGCCTCAGGAGGCCTGAGGAGGTCTCCGTCCACGTTTCCAGGACTGGCAGGTGCTCTGCGCTGCAGCTGCCTCCCTGGGAGATGGGCACCAATATTCCCACCCCTCCCCGCTACGGGGAAGTGAGCCTGGGATTGCGGAGGGGCAGAACATCCCCGAAGGGCCCCTACTCTGTTCCAGGAGGGTGATGAGCTTCGTGGCTCCTGGATTAGGGTTGGGGTGAGGATTCTGTGGCGATATGGTTGTAAATGTTGTCTCTGGCCTCACCTTCAAGGCCATGTCCAGTCGCTAAAGCCGTGCCCGACTCTACGAGGCTATGAACTGAAGCACGCCAGGCTTCCCATTCCTTCACTATCTCCCTGAGTTTGGTCAAACGCATGTCTGTTGAGTCAGTGACACCATTCAACCATCTCATCCTCTGTTGCCTCCTTCTCCTCTTGCCCTCAATCTTTCCCAGCATCAGCGTCTTTTCCAAAGAGCTGATTCTTCACATCCGGTGGCCAAAGTATTGGAGCTTCAGCTTCAGCACCAGTCCTTCCAATGAAGGACTATGAACGGACCCCATTTCTAAACTTCAGGGCAGTGGTTAGTGGGAACCAAGTAGCCAGGGTCCCTCCTGAGTTCTACTTTCCTTTTTTATAAAATGGGTGAATTGAGGCAAAACATATCTTTGGGGGTGGTTTCCTTAGACACAGAGATTCTGTCCTCCAAGGAGAAGCGTGTCATCCAAAGGCTCAGGGAGGTCATCTGATCGTCCCAAGGTCACACGGCATTTAGTTCCTAGTACTTCCCAGGTAGCGCTAGTGGTAAAGAACCTGCCTGCCAATGCAGAGACAGGAGATTTGGGTGGGATCCCTGGGTGGGAAAGATCCCCTGGAGGAGGAAGTGGCAACCCACTTCAGTATTTGTGCCTGGAGAATCCCATGGACAGAGAAGCCTGGTAAGCTCCAGCCCATGGGGTCGCAAAGAGCTGGACACGACTGAAGCATATCTCCTACTCACATAGGAGTGCCCTCCATCTTCCCCTCCCCTTCTCTTGCCCTCAGCCTGAACCCCGGCAGGGCAAACGTCCAGCCTCTGCCTGAGAAACTGCATTCCTCTCAGCCGTCCCTGGTGATACAGGGCTGGCCCTGAGCACTTGTGACTTTTAAGTTTCCCGAGATTTAAGGCCTGGCTGGCTGGTGGCCTCCACCTCCCCAGGCTGTGGGCGGGAGGGGTGAGTATGATTCATCTCTTCTTTCCTGGTGCTTAATAAGAACATGGCTATAAATGTAACTGGGCCGTTTACGAGCGCTGCTGGCAGGCCGGCTCCGGAAGTCGGCCTTGCGGTTGCTTCCTGGCTCCCTCGGATTCAGCCTGGTCCAGCCTGAGTGCCTCTCCCTGGAGAAGAAAAACGGGGCTCTCTCCCCAGGCCCCCTGCCCCGGGAACCTGGAAGCCTCATGCAGCAGGGATGGGAGAGGTGAGGCAGTCTTGCTGGGATATTATTATTTCAATTATTGTTATTAATTCATTCAGTGTTTGCTAGGCACCTACCCTATGTCCGTTAGGCGTGATGGGAGAGGCTGGGGACACGGTGACAGGTCATTTCGAGTCCCAGCCCAAAGGAGCTGGCTGTGTCTGGCAGAGACTCACGAGAGGGCAAGTAGTGACAGCTCTTTCGAGAAACAGCCGTCAGCTGGGCCCTGAGCATTGTGTGGGGCTCTCACCTGCTGTGCAGCAGCGGGGCTGGAAAGATTTCCTGCAGGAAGTGATGAGCTGAGATGAAGATGATGCTGTTGCTGTTTAGTTGCTTAGTTGTGTCTGACTCTTTGTGACCCCATGGACTATAGCCCGCCAGGCTCCTCTGTCCATGGGATTTCCTAGAACACTGGAGTGGGTTGCTATTTCCTCCTCCAGAGGATCTTCCCCACCCAAGGATAGAACCCGAGTCTCCTGAATCGGTAGGCGGATTCTTTACTGCTGGGTCAGCTGAGAAGCCCAGAGGCACGGGGAGGGCTGTCCAGCGCAGGTGGTGAGACTGGTGTTCCCAGCAGAGTCTGCAGGGTTAGAGGATGAAGGTTTAGGGACAGTCGCAGAAGAGGGGCATTAGTGAGCCTGGAGCTTGGTTGTACTTGGGAAGGGAGGTCATTGATTGGGAGGCCTCGAGGGCAGGGTCACACCTGGGCACCTGGGCTGTATCCTAGGACCATCTCGGCCCCAAAAGAGTTGTGGGAAAGGATAGGGATTGGGAGAGGTTCAAACAAGGGTCCCAGAAAGGTCACTCGATACCAGATATAGAGTCACCTCCTGCTCTCCATCAGAGGGTGTCACCCTCTTTTTTGCTCATAATCTTCCAAGCTCTGCTTACAACAAGCTGTGTCCTCACGTGGTCCACGAGGCTGAGGGAGACCTGGTCCTGCTTGCTTGTTCTCCGTCAGGCTGGATGATGGCTGCTTGAACCCTGGAGCCTGCCCCCACTGTAGAGGCTTTGTCTTTGCCGGTTCTCTGCCCCTCTTCACTCAGGAATCTGTTCAGAGGTCATCTCAAAAATCCCCCCACCAACCCTCCTTCTGGAACCCTTCACTCTGCTTTCTTTTTCTCCAAAACACAGAGACAGGAATGCCCTCTGGCTGTGATCACAGCACAGACCTGGCCTGTGCCCCACCCTCAAATGTTTGCGGATTGAGTGACGAGTGACGGATGGTGGTCAGGCCAAGGCCAGGGCAAGGAGGTCTCCACGGAGGTTGTCAGCCTCTCTGGGGGCAGCCAGGCCTCAGGAGGCTCCTCCTCCCTGATGGGTTCTGGCAGAGGTGAGTTCTGCAATGATGTCCTCTCCTTGCCCACATGCGTGTGTGTGCATACACGCACACACACACACACGCCTCCCTGCCTCCGCACACACTGTAAAAACTGCTTTACTGCTTTGCCTCGTTTGATCTTCACAGCTCCCCTCTTTTCATGTGGTAGAGTGAAGATGATGCTCTTCTTAGAGCTATCTTGAGGATTAAATGAGTTAATATTTGCAAAATGCTTAGATCAGTGGCTGGAAGACAGTAAACCCTCCAATATCTGCTTTCAGTTATTTTTACGGCCCTGGAGGGATGAAATAACTCATCCAAGATCACACAGCTAAGAGGTGTGGCGATGGGAGCAGCTCATACCCCGGTCTCCTGACTCTTCAGCCAGTGGCCTTTCCACTTCACCTCCTTGCTGCTCCCCGGAAGTCCCTTCCCTCTCCTTCCCCTTACCCTGGCAATCGGTTGTGGCTACGCCTGTCTCAAGCTGGACATCACTGGGGGCTTGGCCAATCCACAGAGGATCCCCCCATCAAACACACCCCAGGACCTGAAGGAGGAAGTGCTAAGTCCCCAGCCGTAGTTCTATAAAGCCTGGCAACTGCGTAAACCCACAGAGGATGGGGAGAGAGGTAATGAGTCAAATCCTTAGGTCTCTGCTTTGAATACGAGGACTGGCTGCTCCCTGGCCACGCAGCAGGCAGACCTGGGAGCCAGCCCACTCCACTGCCCCACTGACCACCCTCCACTCCTCCCATTTCCTGTCCTCTGCCCGGTGCCCTCCCAGGCTTGCTCCATTTTCCCAAGGGGCAGCTTGAGGTCTAGTGAGGACCCCTTGCTGGGGGCCACCTAGTCAGGTGGCAGGTGAAGCAGGGAGTTCCCCAGCTGGCTGTGCAACCTTGAACAGGTTTCCGAACCTCTCCAAGCCCCATTTTCTTCATCTGAAAAATAGGAAGAATAATTTCCACTGCACCGGCTTCCTTAGTGTCGTCTTTTGAAGCTAGAATGAGACAACTGGCATCAATCACCTGCACAGTGCCTGGCACTAATAGATGCGCTGTGTGTGTGAGCTGCCTCTCTTTCTACTTTTCTTGCAAATCCAAAAGAGACAGGTGAGTTGGGGGGTGGGGTGGGAAATGAAACAAAGCAGAAAGCCCATTGAAGGAGCCAGCCTCCAGGAGCTTCTCCTTCGCGCAGCTTCAGGTCCAGGCCACGCTATCACGGCTTAACCAATTTTGCAGGGGAAAAAAAAAATCAAAGGAGAGCTACAAATGAAAATCAAACAGAGCAAAACCAATACTCATTTATCTAGAACTAGTTTGCTGTCAGAGGAGGGGCCAGTCTCTCTGCCTGAGGACCTGTCGATTCCAACTGCACAGAAAGAAGACAGGCAAGGGATACACTGTCTTCTTGAGCCTCAGGCAGTGGGGGAGAGGAAGAGAATGAGTGGGATTCAGCCAAAGAAGCAAGACCAGAGGCCCCCGCCAGCCTGGATGGTAGAGGTTTGGGCAGCACCTGGTGGTCACCATGTGATCTTCCCTCATCTGTCTGGGGAGCTTTGTTCAGTTTGCAAAGACATTTCTGATTCTGCCCAAAGGCCCAGGAAGGTTCAGAGAAGCAGACCTTCTGGTTGAGGTGTGACTCCCAGGGCCGGGCTGCCATGAACTGTTGCGTAGGTTGTACACACCACAATGACTGCTAGCCAAGAGGGCAAGTGGGAGCTGAAATGTTAACATGTTTTGCCAGAGAAAGAGGTGCCTTTGTCTTTGGATGAGGCTGGGAAGCTTCTTACACTGGGACTGAGACTGCTTAGATTCAGGAGGGTATGGGGAGGGAGGGAAAAGCTTCTTCAAATCAGCCCAGGGGCCTGGATGTTTTAAGAACTTGTCATATTGCATTCTCATCTGTTTCTCTTACTAGAGCTGTGAGTTCCTCCAGGGCAAAACAATGTCCTCATTTCTTGGAATTGTCCACATTTATCCCAGAAATGGGCTCTTGGTAATTGTTGAATGAATGAATGAATCTGCAATGGACAAGAGGGAAGGAATAAGGAGAGATGAGGGAGCGTGCAAGAGGAGGAAGTGTTGAGAAGGAGAGAAGGGGAAAGGGTAATGAAGAACTAGGGAAAACTAGTTGATGAATAAAAAGGAGATCCCACAGAAGGGCAGGGGCCAGGCTGGAGGGATGGAGAGTGAGGCTGAGAAGATTCAGAGGGAGGGAGCAGGGCAAGGGTGGAGACTGCTGGGCCTAGAAGCCTGAGAGGCTGGGGTGGTAGGAAGCTTGGGGTTTGAGGTCCCTGCCTCTGATCCTGAGGTCACTGTCTGAGCTCCTGATGAGTCTCATTTATCAGCAAGCCTAGGATACTGTTCTCAATCCTGACCTAGAAGTCAAGGCCATGAGCCTCAGTAACTCTCTTCATGGGTTATTGATGAAGAAATAGGTGACAGAAGGTGCTATATCCTGGGGCATCATTCTTAGGAACGTTGCCTTTGCTCTTTCTGCTTTTACAGCAGCTGAAAACTTGGTAACTGAAGCCCTGGGGGGGCCTTGGTCTGATGGGGTGATATGGGCTACCCTTCTCATCTCTTGGAGTCAAAACATTTTATAACCAGCTTTGGGCTCTTTGCTGTGTCTCATGAGGCTTCCTGGAAAAGGTCAGTTTTCATTCCACTTCCAAAGAAAGGCAATGCCAAAGAATGCTCAA
>SJYC01141949.1:0-33248 GCA_006408675.1 Madoqua kirkii
TGGAGAAGACTCTTGAGAGTCCCTTGGACTGCAAGGAGATCCAACCAGTCCATTCTGAAGGAGATCAACCCTGGGATTTCTTTGGAAGGAATGATGCTTAAGCTGAAACTCCAGTACTTTGGCCACCTCATGCGAAGAGTTGACTCATTGGAAAATACTCTGATGCTGGGAGGGATTGGGGGCAGGAGGAGAAGGGGACAACTGAGGATGAAATGGCTGGATGGCATCACGGACCTGATGGACTTGAGTCTGAGTGAACTCCAGGAGATGGTGATGGACAGGGAGGCCTGGTGTGCTGCAATTCATGGGGTCTCAAGGAGTCAGACACGACTGAGCGATTGAACTGAACTGAATGAAAGGTGGTACCAGACTCAAAGAGTAGAGGCCAGAAGTGGGACATGGAAAAAGCTGTTGCAGGGTTTTGTTTATTTGTTTATTTGGTTGCACCAGTTCTTAGTGGTAACATGCAGAATCTTCATTGTGGTGAGATCTAATTCTCTGACCAGGGATTGAACCTGGGCCCCTGCACTGAAAGGGTGGAGTCTTAACCACTGGATCACCAGGGAAGTCCCATGCAGGTTTTATACTCATACTGAGTTTTAGAAAATTCTTACTACATTGTAATACAATGGCATTACATAGAATTTCAGAGAAATTGAGAGATCATATTCTGCCTTTAAGTAAGATTGAACGTAAATTGCCCAGAAAGGGATTTTTCCGATTGTCAAGATTGTCATGTAGGGTGTTTATTCCTCATTCCTGACTGACACCAAGTGCTCACTGTGTGGCAGGCACTGTGCTAGCCTCAGTTGGGGTGGTGCCTCTGTTGGCCTGTCATTGGGGTGATTGACACTCTTGCAGTTATTTAACATGGAAATGCAATTAGCAAGTATGTACAACATTAACTACAAGTATCTAAATCTATTTCCCTCCCTTTCCTCCCCCCACCCCCCGGTTATCATCATTTTGTATACTGAAGAATTGTTCTTGCTCCTTTATTTTTATTTGTGTACTTTATTTTGTGGAAATTTGCTCCCTGTCAAGTGACTCTAGTCTGTCCAATGGAGTTCAAAACTTGCTGTAATTGCTAAGGAGGTGTGGATGCAAAAGGTGGTGAGACAGTCCTTGGAACTCCAAGGACTGTAGTTCTGCCCTGGTTTCCAGCACTGATAGCTGACAGGGCCCCTATCATAGCACCCTGGGTTTTTCACTCTGTCCTCTATCTCAGGGCAGCTCTGAGAACATGCACTGAATTAATTCTTTGATTTATTCAACACACTTCTTTAAAAGAACTTCCAGGAGATCGTCAAGTCAATGAATTTACTCTTTCTATTCATGCCTTTGTTTAACTGAAGTATGAAAAGCTCTTATATAGTTAGTGAATCATTTATGACTGTGTGCTGCATTTAACATTCAAATACAATTTTGTTTTGCTACTTATTCTCAGGTAAAATGCTCCTTTCCTTTAATTTTCTAAATTCAACTGAGGATGGATCAAGATATAGAGGAAATTTTACTTCAGTGATTATTACTTTCCAAACACAAATACTATGCTAGAACTCCCCCACCAAATTGAACTGGGCTTTGTTGGGGTTTTAACTTACCGACCTCACAGCTGCAAGAACATTAATAATTTTCCCATCAAGACTGTGTCCATTTGCAACAATGTCACCCAGTGAATAATAATCACAAGACTCTTTAACAGGTAAATATATCAAAGAAAGTAACTTGGCATCCACTTCGTAACTGGAACAGAGTTTTACCGTTGAGTGATTCTCACTGAGCAATAGTTTATAATTGCTAAATTGTAAAAACACACACACAAAGTTAATATCAAATGATTTCTAAGAAAAACATTTCAAAGTTCACAGTTAAATTTTGGTTGTAATTTAAACTATATTTTTAAAACTATATTAAGATCTATACTTTTCACTCTTAAAAACATTGAAAAACTGTAAAATACTTTCTGTATAAAATTTATTTCCATTAAGAAAGTGTTTTAAAGACCAATTTGCTGCTTTGGGTGCTTATTGTAGCACGTGGGATCCCTGTTGCAGCACATGGGCTTAGTTGTCCCACTGCATGTGGGATCTTCATTTCCTGATCAGGGATTGAACCTGCGTCCATGACATTTGAAGGTGGATTCTTAACCAGTGGACCACCAGGGAAGTCCCCTTAGAAACCTTCAAAAACTGTAAAATACGTTTTGTGTAAAATTTATTTTCATGAAGAAAATATTTTAAAGACGAATTTGTGTCTGAGTTTCAAGCACACTAATAGTCTAATCTTGCCCAATAAACTAGTTTCAGTTTCTTTCTTTGTAAAAAAAATTGTTTTTTAAAAAGGATGTAAAAGCACTCTAAAACGTTGTGTGTTAGGGGGAGGTTGAGTTCCATCTCTGTGACACTGACTGTGCCACCTACATGCTTTCCTGACCTCTTCGGAGCTCTGTGGGCTTCCCTGATAGTTCAGTTCGTAAAGAATTAGCCTGCAGTGCAGGAGACCCCAGTTCAATTCCTGGGTCGGGAAGATCTGCTAGAAGGGATAGACTACCCACTCCAGTATTCTTGGGCTTCCCTTGTGGCTCAGCTGGTAAAGAATCTGCCTGCAATGTGGGAGACCTGGATTTGATCCCTGGGTTAGAAAGATCCCCTGGAGAAGGGAAATGATACCCACTCCAGTGTTCTGGCCTCAAGAGTTCCATGAACTACACAGGGTCACAAAGAGTCGGAATACGACTGAGTGACTTTTGCCTTTGAGCTCTGTAGGAGTAGATGCACCTTATGCACACACTGAACTTGAGGTGCTCTTCCCTTTGGCCAATCAGCTTCCAAGTGTGCTCCACGGAGCCTCTTTCTTACCCTCTATTCCAGCCACCCCCGCCTCATCCCCTGCTACTGCCTTAGGTGTTTATCTCATAACTTCTTACCCAAATTACTGTCTTGTCTCCTAAGCTTTATTCCCCTACAGTTGGTCCTCCTCAGGTAGCCAAAGTGACCTTCCTAAATAATGAATATGAATATCTTATTTCCCCATTCAAAGATCTGTGTTGATACAAAAAGCAAAGCTGTCTATGAAGGGTCTCCACTTCCCTCTCTTGCTTCCTCTGCTGTTCCTCTACCTATACTCCAGCCACATCAGATTCCAAGGCTATGAAACTATCATTTTAGAGGGAAAAAAGTTGAATATCAACAGTTTCATGAGGTTTAGACGACTAACTGTTCTGGAAAAGGCCAGGAGATTTTGTATTTGTATTTGTACCCTCTGCCAGGAGTGTTCTCCCCCTTCACTCAACAAACACTTCTCCAGAGCCAACTATGTGCTAGACCACAATCCAGGCCCCGGGGGATAAGTGGTGAGGAAGACAGACAATGACCTATGACCTCACAGTGCTCACAGGCGCAAGAAGAACAATTCAAACGATTCAGGCTTTCAATCAGTATTACATGCTAAGTTGCTTCAGTAGTGTCTGACTTTTTCCAACCCCATGAACTGTAGCCCGCCAGGCTCCTTTGTCCATGGGATTTTCCCAGGCAAGAATACTGGAGTGGGTTGCCATTTCCTTCTCCAGGGGATCTTCCTGACCCAGGGATTGAACCCAAGTCTCTTGTGTCTCCTGCATTGGCAGGCAGGTTCTTTACCACTAGCATTACCATTATGATGGTGCCTATAACCCTGTGTACAGGACTAAGTCCTAGTAATGGGAACTGGATGTGCCAATACAGAGTAGATATGGAAGACCTAAGGAGATGACATTTAAGCTAACACTTGAGTGAAAAGTGAAAGTCACTCAGTTGTGTCAGATGGGTATTGTTTCCCTTCTCTGGGGGACCTTCCCAACCCAGGGATCGAACCCAGGTCTCCTGCATTGCAGGCAGATTTTTTACCAGCTGAGTCACAAGGGCAGCCCAATACTTGGGTGAGGAGAAGAGCAAATAAGACTGTTCTCTGCAGAGCGATGTGAACATGCCACGCGTTAGCTCAGAATGAGCCAGGATGTTCACAAAGTAAGGACTCTTCATGTGGCTACAGAGAAATGAGGCCTGTAAGATGAGGTCAAAAGATGTGCGGGTGCGTGCAGTAGAGACTGCTGTGCCCACCTGAGCCCTTCACCAGTTACACCCTCTCTCTAGATCTGCCCTCAGCCAGAAGTACCTCCATAGGAGCATGGGCAGACTTCAGCCAATAACCTGTAAACTCAGGGTACCAAAGCCCAGGCCCCTTTCTTCAGTGGGTAGCACTCTGAGCTGCAACTGATACTCCGGAGATCCCACCTGGGTCAGGACGAGGTGGAGCTCCTGCTGAACCTGCCTCTTTGACACCCCTTCCTCCCTCACAGCTGTTTTTCCAGGTTGCTTCTGAGAGCTCTCCCTCAATAAACCATCTGCACAGAAGTCCTCTCTAAACTCTGCTCACCAGAAACCTGAACTAAGAGAGTAAGGCATGTGAAGAGAGTCATAAACTGAGATGTAAAATGGATATATGACTTTTAAGATTTATCTTTTCATTTTTCAGGTTTAATGTGCCTAGAGTCAAATTTCTGTAAATCTAAGAATGATGAGAAGTGAAGTGAAGTGTTAGTCGCTCAGTCGTCTGACTCTTTGCAACCCCATGGACTGGGGCTCACCAGGCTCTTTTGTCCATGGGATTCTCCAAGCAAGAATATTGGGGTAGGTAGCCATTTCCTTCTCCAGGAGATCTTCCTGACCCAGGGATCAAACTCGGGTCTCCTGCATTGCAGGCAGACTCTTTACCGTGTGAGCCACCAGGGAAGAATGAGAATCAAAATAAAGTCATTTTTTTATGTGATCCTATATCAAGGTAAATTATTTCATAATCAAAGATAAATACTGTGTGGCAGAATTAAACTCTGAATTTTCTACCTAAAGTACACACATCTTTAGTAAGTGAAAAAAGTGAAAGTGTTAGTCACTGGGTCGTGTCCAACTCTTTACGACCCCACGGACTGTAGCCTGCCAGGCTTCTCTGTGATTGGAGTTATCCAGGGAAGAATACTGGAGTGGGAAGCCACTGCCTTCACCAAGGGATCTTTCTGATCCAGGGATAGAACCCACGAATTGTAGGCAGATTCTTTACCATCTAAGCCACTAAGGAAGCCCATACACCACTTCCAGCAAGTCTGACACACACAAACCAATTAGTAATAATCATTCTGGCACAAAGGTTGTTGACCTCTGTGCTAGATTTACCTAGGAGTTGTAGGACTGAATTTTTCTTCTCTTTCTAATTCCTTTGTTTGGATCAGAGGATTCTCAATTATCACTATAACAGAGGGGAAAATATGATGCTATTACCAAAAAAGTAACAGGATAAACTTAAAAAACAAGTGTACATAACAATGAACATTACAATATTATTTCGAATTTTGAGTTGCTGTTAATATCCTTCACAATTGTTTTCTTGTTTTGCTATGAGCAATGGAATCCTAGTGTATGACCAATCAATTTGATCTCAGATGATACTTCTTATACTTTGTGCTTAAATTCTGACATTTGACCTGCAATAATATTTTTTTAAAAAATATTACTTTTTTGGTTAGTTATACAGAGCATTTGATGTGGTTACAACATACTCTGCTATAAAATGAACACTTAAATTGATCTTCACCCAATTCACATTTGTTCTCAAAAACAACAGTAGTAGTTAGAAAGAGCAGTGCAAAATCTGGGTCCTGATTTGAAACCTACAACTTATCAGCTTTATGACTTAATATTTTGGGGTTTCCATCTCCTATGGTCTATGCTAGACATTTTGTGCTGCATTTTGTTAATTTCCCACACAACCATCCCTTTATTATCCTTTTTTCCACGTGAAGAAATTGAAGTTCACAGAGGTTAAATAATTTTCTTGAGGTATATCTAGAAAGTAGTAGTTAGAATTGTTTTGATTCAAAAATCTATAATCTTTTTACTCAGCCACACCAAACTCATGTACTTTTAAAGCATAGTCAGATTTACATCCTTACAATTCCTCATCTCACTCGTCCTGACAACAAGCATCAGTGTGGAATGCAGGTTACTATCGAATATATCTTCAGGTCTATGTTAGTGTTGTTCTGGCATGCATCCACAGATGCTTCTGCTTGTCCTGGGCCCTGAGATGTCTCCAGAGTTTTCTGCCGTCACAGGCCATATGTCAAAGTACCTTATTATTCAGTTAGCAAGATACTACATAACTCTGAAAGTTAATAGTATGACTGGGTGCTGAGTAACCAGTATGGATAATAGGCTGCTGGATATTGCAAGATTAGACAGGAATAGTTTAACTGTCTGTGTTACTCTTTCTCTTCTTTTTTCTACCATGAAAGAGAGCTGATATACTGCTTTCTTGTTTATTGTATGAGGCTAGAGCTGTTATCTATTGAGTGACTAAGTTCTACAATTCATACCAGGCACATTATCTCATTTAAGATTGATAAGAATCTACTGGGTATTAATTCATAGTTGAGGCTCAACAAGATTATGAAATTTTCTCAAAGCCACTATGTAAATAAGTGTTAGTATTTGGATTTGAATCCAGAGCTACCTGTTCTCAAGGTCTTGTTCTTTTTAATATACTATACTGTACTATCACAGAGATACTGGGGTAGGTAAAGGATATGAAGATTTGCTATTTTAGACTAAAAATTTCTTAAAATTCCATTAAAAAATTCATGTCATCTTTTATCAAAGTCTACTTAGCAGTTCTATTATATGTTTATAAAATGATATATGATTACAGTCACAAGAGGGACTGATGCAAAGTGAAATAGAAATAAATCAAAGATCATAGAGCTCCTAGTAAAAGTATGTGATTATCCTGTTTGTATGTTTCAACTAAATGCTGGATGCCTTGTGTTATACTCTTAACACTTATTTTTTCTGATAAGATTCTTGACAGAATAAGAATTGTGTCTTATTTCATTCCGATGCCCTCAGTGTAGTTACCACAAACATATCATGGGACTAATACTGTAAGAGAACAGTTTAAGAATCAGTGCCAACTTACCACACTCACCAACCCTAAAGCTGTCAGAAAGTGATCTGATGTAATCTTCACTACCCCAGGATGTTGCATTTACAAAATGGGTTGTTGAATCACGAATGGTGAAACTGAAAGTGTACCTTTCTGATCCAATATCTAAGGGAAAACCAAGCCTTTTATTTTTCAGATGAAAAGTTTTAAGTTTAAACAAAGGTAATTATTATGATGCTAAAACACTCAAACACATGGTATGAAAAATTATTTCAGATATAAATTCTGCAACAAGTTATGCTTTAAGAATTGCAAAGCTGCCAAGGTAGATAATTCACCTCACTGTGACCTCTTTGTTCCCTTTCCCTAGTTACCTCTATATTTAGAGGGAAATAACATGTAGGTTTGAATCATCCTGATATTAGCTTATATTCTCCATTTCTCTCTTACTGTTGTTTTAACCTAAGTCATATTTCAGATCTAAAGTATTTCAAAACAAATAAATGTGTGCTAGCTAAAAGATACCACTAGGGGTCAGCAAGCACTTTTTTTCAGAATAAATTCCAAAATATTTATTTCTTTATTGTTTTCTGCTAATTAAAAAAGTAATATAATGAATGGATAAAGAAGATGTGGTACATATACAATCAGTCTGATTTTGGTGTTGACCATCTGATGATGCCCATGTGTAGTGTGTTGAAAGTGTTAGTCGTTCAGTCGAGTCCGACTTTTGGGGTCGGACCCCATGGACTATAGCCCGCCAGGCTCCTCTGTCCATAGAATTCTCCAGGCAAAAATACTGGAGATAAAAAATACAAAAATAATGGAGAAGGGTTGTCATTCTCTTCTCCAGGGGGGGTCTTCCCAACCCTGGATTGAACCCACGTCTCCCGCATTGCAGGCAAATTCTTTACCTTTTGAGCCACCAAGGAATCCCATCCATGTATAGAATCAGCCATAAAAATAATGAATTTTAGTCAGTTCTAGTGAAATGGGTGAACCGAGAGCCTATTAAACAGAGTGAAGTAATTTGAAAGAGAAAAACAAATATCATATATTAACATATATGTATGGAATCTAGAAAAGTGGCATTGTTTATCCCATTTGCAGGGAAGACACAGATGTAGAGAACAAACGTGTGGACACAGTTGGGGAAGAAGAGTGTGGGATGAATGGAGAAAGTGGTGTTGACACACATACACTATCATGTGGAAAACAGGTAGCAGGTGAGAAGCTGCTATTTACAGAGAGCCCAGCCTGGTGCTCTGTGATGACCTAGAGGGGTGAGATTGGGGGAGGGGAAGAAGCTCAAGATGGAGGGGATGTATGTATAACTATGGCTGATTCACATTGTTGTATGGCAGAAATCAATATAATATTGTGAAGCAATTTTCCTTCAATTAATAAATTAAAAAAATTTTAAAAAGAAATACAAACAGCATGATATGGACACATAAACAGACACACAGATCAGTGAAATAGGATAGAAAGCCAGGAAATAAACCCACATAATTACGGTCAATTAGTCGACAACAAAGGAGGCAAGAATATACAATGGCAAAAATACAGTTTCTTCAATAAGTAGTGCTGGGAAAACTGAACAGTTATATGTAGAAGAGTGAAATTAGAACATTCTCTAATACTATATGCAAAAATAAATGCAAAATGGATTAAAGACCTAAATGTAAGAACAGACATCATGAAACTCCTAGAGAAAAACATAGGCAGAACATACTTTGACATAAATTATAGCAATATTTTATTGGATCCATTCCTAAAACAAAGGCAGTAAAAGCAAAAATAAACAACTGGAAACTAAACTTAGATGCTTTTACACAGCAAAGGAAAAGATAACCTACTGAATGGGAAAAATTTTTTGCAAATGAGATGACCAACAGGGATTAATATCCAACATAAATCTTCAGCTCATACAACTCAACATAAAAATCCCTAACAACCCAATCTAAAAAATAGGAAGAACTAAATAGGCATTTTTTCCAAAGAGGAAATGCAGATGGCCAACAGGCACATGAAAAGATGCTCAACATCACTAATTACCAGGAAAATAAAATTAAAACCACAATGAGCTATTCCCTCACACCTGTCAGAATGACTATTGTCATAAAGAATACAAATAGGGGCCTTCCTTGGTGGCTCAGTGGTAAAGAATCCACCTGCCAATGCAGGGGACATGGGTTCAATCCCTGGTCCAAGAAGATCCCAGATGTTGCATGGCAACTAAGTCTGGAGCCACAGCTACTGAGCCCACCTGCTGCAACTACTGAAGTCCCACACCCTAGAGCTTGTGCCCAGCAACAAGAGAAGACACAACAATGAGAAGTCCGAGAATAGCAACTAGATAGGGAAAGCAAAGAGTAGCCCCTGCTCACCACAACTGGAGAAAGCCTGTGCACAGCAACAAAGACCCAGCACAGCCAAAAATAAAATAGATAAATATATTAAAATTTAAATTAAAAAAGACATCTTCCTTTTAATATGGTGTAAATGTGTGTAATGCTCACTCAGTCGTGTCTGACTCTCTGCAACCCTATGCACTGTGACCTGTCAGGTTCCTCTGTCCCTGGAATTCTCCAGGCAAGAATACTGGAGTACGTAACCATTCCCTTCTTCAGGGGATCTTTCTGACCCAGGGATTGAACTCAGGTCTACTGCATTGCAGACGGATTCTTTACCACTGAGCCACCAGGGAAGCCCACCTGTCACTATGCTGCTGCTGCTGCTAAGTCGCTTCAGTCGTGTCTGACTCTATGTGACCCCATAGTCGGCAGCCCACAAGCCTCCCCCATCCCTGGGATTCTCCAGGCAAGAACACTGGTGTGGGTTGCCATTTCCTTCTCCAATCCATGAAAGCAAAAAGTAAAAGTGAAGTCGTTCAGTCATGTCCGACTCTTAGCGACCCCATGGACTGCAGCCTACCAGGCTCCTCCGTTGATGGGATTTTCCAGGCAACAGTATTGGAGTGGGGTGTCATTGCCTTCTCCAATCTGTCACTATACCACAAGTCAATTAACTTAACACAGCCACAATTACTCAGGTGATTCAAACAAAATTGTTTTCTGTCAAAATTCCTGGCTGGCTGACTAGAGCTCTGATTCCCTCAAGCTGTATCAAAGGATTTATACCCTACCCTTTAATAAAAAGCATTAACACTTTAGAAGCTAGTAATAGTGTATTGCTACTTTTGGCATTCTATATTGTATCTCTGCATGTAAACTATAAAAGTTTAAAGATCAGTTGGTTTACTTATTTGTTTTGGTCTCTGTTGCAGCACTCGGGACCTTCAGTCTTCCTTACAGCATGTGGGACCTAGGTCCTTGACTAGAGATCAAACACGGGCCCTCTGCATTGGGAGCTTGAAGTCTTAGCCATTGGACAGCTGGGAACAGCTGGGGAAGTCCCTGAAGGTCAGTTGATTTTAAAAATCTGATTTTAGTCTTGGATTATGTTTCCATAGTCCTAAAACTGTTGCACAGAGAACTAAACAAGGACCACTAAAGCCAGACTTAACTGTATTTCCCACATATGAAAGATGATTTTTTTCCCCTGAACCATTTAGTTCTTTGAATAAATACACAGATACTGCTGCATACTTTCCTCCCTCAACACTGTCTCAACATCCATGCTGGAAAACCCTCCTACCACTTTCTGGTTTCTAGGAGATTTACCTGTGTGCTTGTATCTGATACTGACAGTTTACATGGAGTTCCTACTCTATGTTACACACTCTTACATATACAAGCTCATGTAAGTCTCATCCCAGCTTTGTTTACCCTGATTGTGCGGCTCTACATAGGACAGACTCAGGGGAGAGCCCTGTCAATCAGGCTCCACGTCCATCCGCTCTGATATCTGAGGGTGATGAAAGAGACTACAACTTCTTTCTCCAGTCTTTACACTGGGTTTTGCACAATGGAGGAGCTCAGAAGATACACATTGATACACATTAACGAGCTGACCAATTTAACTAGCTATTTTAATACTGTATACACAGCTTTTAAAGTTATGCTTTAGAAATATCAAATAAAACCATTAAAATGATTTTAATGCCCTCACACATGTGGCCTTAAATCAAGCACTTTACCATGCAATAGAGAACATGGCCATTGCTCTTAGGGAGTTAAACAGGCATGAGAAATCTAATCACTTAAATATACTTTGTTGTAGTCATAAGCCACAGTTGATGAAAAGTGAAGCAAAGAGTTAAACAGAACTCAGCTTTTTCTGTCTGGAAAGCCTTTGACATCTGTTTTTCCAATAACATGCCGATTATTTTCTGAAAAACAAAAGGGTTATAGAAGACGAATATTAAACACAGATGGAGATGGTAAATTTAATTTCATGGGCTTGTTATATTTTACTGGCTCTAACAAACATTTTTGACTAGGAACCATTTAAATGTATTTATTCCAGACAAACATCTAAAAGAACTTCATAAATGTTCATTCCACAAGGAATAGTACAAAGTAATAAGACAGTTAACTGCTATTACAAATATAATCATTTAATACTTAGTATGTTTCTACTTTATTTTCAATCACTAGGTGGAGCACAGTAACTCCCCTATGCTATCAATTCTTACTGAATTCATTCAAAGCACATGTATAATGCAATTTAATTTGCCATGGTCTTCAAAGCTTTCTTTTATATACGGTTTTCTAACAATCCACATAGAATTGCTTAGCTTCTTAATGCAAACATGCTGGACAGTAACATACATTAGACTGTAACAAAACTTGCATATCACTGCTAATAAATCTAAGTTCTAAAGTCCTAGATCTTAAACCTTAAAGGTATTAACATGTCTTTAATATTTTTAATGTTCTGTTTAGTGACTAATAAAGAAAAATTAAATATTTTTAAATACTTTAAAAAATAACTACCTTTTTCTGAAAGGATGAACTTATATAGCATAATTCTAGCAACTGACTTTAACCTTGCAATAATCTGTTCAATTTCAAATACATGCAATCTTTTAAGAATACCACATCCTAGCTGAGCTATTAGCTAGTCTTATTACATTTAGACACACTGTTATTATTTTTTAATTCCATATGCTGCAGCTCTCACTGAATTTTGTTAGGAAAACAGCTAGTGGGAATATTGGATAAAATTTTCTAACTGAAGAGGCAATTAGCAAACAGTTTACCTTTCAAGAAAAATTGTAACAGCGATAATTATTTTTAACATTAATGAAGTTTAAATTGCAAACTATTAAAGTTATATGTGCTGCTGCTGCTGCTAAGTCACTTCAGTCATGTCTGACTCTGTGCGACCCCATAGATGGCAGCCCACCAGGCTCTCCTGTCCATGGGACGTTCCAGGCATGAAAGTGAAAAATGAAAGTGAAGTTGCTCAGTCGTATCCGACTCTTAGCGACCTCATGGACTGCAGCCTACCAGTATCCTCCATCCACGGGATTTCCCAGGCAAGGGTACTGGAGTGAGTTGCCAGTGCCTTCTCTGAGAGTTATATGTAATTTATCTCATTTCAAGAAATCTGATTTGCACATTCCAAATGTAAACAGCAGACTGCTGGGGGTAAGAAAGATAAGGGAGTATGATCATCGCTTTATAGTAAGCTCTTCACCTTATGATATGATTCCACCTAGATTTCTTTCAAATAAATAACAATCTTGGCAAATTTGAAATGACTGGTGCCCCCACAACCTTTCTCACCAAAATAAATTTTCACACAATGATTTCAGAAACACATCATTTGTGTACCTTTGTCACAAAAGCAACATAATAACAAGTATTTCAGTATATAACCTGGACAATTTGATTGGACAATAGATGCTGCTTAACAAAAATGCTTTAATTTTGGATTGCTAAATTTAAGTGCATATTAAATATTTAATTTGTTGTTCAGTCACGGTCATATCCAACTTTTTGCTATATTTAATTAAAATAATACAAATAAACTTTCAATAATTTTTAACAATTACTAGTCATATCAGCAGTGGCCACAGGACTGGAAAAGGTCAGTTTTCATTCCAGTCCCAAAGAAAGGCAATGCAAAAGAATGCTCAAACTACTGCACAACTGCACTCATCTCACACGCTAGTAAAGTAATGCTCAAAATTCTCCAAGCCAGGCTTTAGCAATACGTGAACCGTGAACTTCCAGATGTTCAAGCTGGTTTTAGAAAAGGCAGAGGAACCAGAGATCAAATTGCCAACATCTGCAGGATCATTGAAAAAGCAAGAGAGTTCCAGAAAAACATCTATTTCTGCTTTTTTTTTTTTTTTTTTTTTCCCCTTCAGTGCCCATTTTCTTCACATCTTTGATGCCCTGTACTGTAGGTATTTGTGTACACCACAGCAAATCTGTTGTTTTTTTTCCTTTATTTTTCTTTTGAATGAGAAAAGTTGATGCATTTGTACTCTCCAGCTTCATCTTGAGGCTATAACAGGCTGTTCTTTGCAGGCAAGAACACCCCAACCTCCTGGGCTTCTCTTGGTTTTTCTGTCTGGGAGTTTCTCCAAAAGCCACCAGAGTTTATGCAGTCCACACAAGCACAGCCCAGTTAGGGTTGGGGGCCATGGGTAGACATTCCCAGGAGAAACCTTTAATCAAAGGAGGGTGGGAATTGGTACAAAAATGTCCCAACACCCTGTTGGTCAAGTGGCCAGTTCTAAGGTGCATTCTACATGATTCTATAGATGGTCCCCAGAAAGACTGCTCCAGGTACCCATGAAATAACCAGTTTTCATTTGCTTCAGTCCCTCATCTTTAAAAAATGTGTATACATATATATATTTATTTATTGGCTGTTCAGGGTCTTGGTTGCTGCTTGAGCTTTTCTCTAGTTGCAGCTGGTTCAGCCTTCTCATTTAAGTGGCTTCTCCTGTTGCAGAGCGTGACCTGTAAGGTGTGTGGGCTTCAGTATTTGTGACATGTGGGCCCAGTAGTTGTGGCACACAGGCTTAGTTGTTCCACTATGTGTGGAATCTTCCCGGACCTGGGATCGAACCCATGTCTCCTGCACTGGGAGGCAGATTCTTTTCCACTGAGCTACCAGGGAAGCCCTAATCCCTTATCTTTTTCTTCCTCATGTCTCAGCCTCCCCGTTTCTTTCTGCTTCCTGAAACCACCTTTTGAAAGCTGCTAGCATGAAAGTCAAGGCTATGGTTTTTCCAGTGGTCATGTATGGATGTGAGACTTGGACTGTGAAGAAGGCTGAGCACCAAAGAATTGATGCTTTTGAACTGTGGTGTTGGAGAAGACTCTTGAGAGTCCCTTGGACTGCAAGGAGATCCAACCAGTCCATTCTGAAGGAGATCAGCCCTGGGTGTTCTTTGGAAGGAATGATGCTAAAGCTGAAACTCCAGTGCTTTGGCCACCTCATGCAAAGAGCTGACTCATTGGAAAAGACTCTGATGCTGGGAGGGATTGGGGGCAGGAGGAGAAGGGGACGACAGAGGATGAGATGGCTGGATGTCATCACGGACTCGATGGACGTGAGTCTGAGTGAACTCCGGGAGTTGGTGATGGACAGGGAGGCCTGGCGTGCTGTGATTCATGGGGTCGAAAAGAGTCGGACACGACTGAGCGACTGAACTGAACTGAGTGTGTAGCACTTTGTGTCAGACTTTGTTCTTTGGAGAACCCAAACTCAGAGATAAATAAATTAACCATCACCACAACCACTCCCCCCACCCCCACCGACCTGGGCTTTTTAACCCTGATTTTAGAATATGCTAAATGAAACAGCATTATGCAAAAAAGAAAGAAAGAAATGTAAATTCAATGTGTTTGGCTGTGAAAGTGGCATCGAGATTGTCCAGTCAGGCCCCTGTGCCAGGCACTGGGTCCGTGCTCTTACAGCAGTGAGGGACCTGATGAGATCCTGGAGTGCAGCCAGATAGTCATGGGGGACAGTGGTCACAGTGCTGCCTGCCGGCTGCACAACCAAACAAAAACTGCTGAGGGTGGGGCTCCTCCTCAACTGCAGGCCTGTGGACACGTGTATATGTGTGCACCACGCCCTTATACTGAGGAGAATTACATCAGAAGAAATGGAAAATAAACAACTAAATTTGAAGGAAATAACTTCGCTTCTTATTTTTAAATCTAGCCATTTGGTACAAATGTCTGGTACGATGTTAACATTCTCCCTTCCTTTTCTATCAAGGAAATGTCCACAGTGTTTGTTCCCAGTGGTGTGAGGCACTTCCTGTTGTGGTTTGTGTGCTGTTCACACCAACCTGATGCTTTGCTTTCAGTGAACAATGCCCTTTGCACCAGGGCAAAGGCTTGGACGGTAAAGAATCTCCCTGTAATGCAGGAGATGTGGGTTCAATCACTGGATCAGAAAGATCCTCTGGAGGAGGGCAAGGCAACCCACTCCAGTATTCTTGAACTGAGGAGCCTGGAGGGCTGCATCAACGGAGTCACAAAGAGTCAAGCATCTAACAAAGAGTCCATGGGGTCAGAATGACTGAGCATCTAACACTCTGCAGCAGGTAGCAGCAATCACGCCCTATAGGATGCAATGGGATGGGTGCCTGGTGACCTGAGAGTCGTGTCTCCTGTTCTGAGACCATCCCCAAAACCTGTCCTTGGTTTAGTCCATGGACCCTTGAGCCTCAGAGAATTCGGTCAACACCTGAGGCCTGCTCACCCCAGCACGTCTGGTACTGCAGCTCCCTGCTCCTCAGGCAGAAAGCGCAAGTGGCTGCTAACAGGAGTGGGTCCCGAGAAGGGCCAGAGCCAGAATTCTTCTGGAGGTTCCACAGCCACGGCACCTTTCCACGTGAACAGATCACAGATTCAACGAGGCCAGTGGAGTTTGGCGCCACATCATCTCTTTACCAAAAAACAACAAAGGGAGGTTGAAATGGAAGAAGAGAGGAAGGAGCTGGTTCAGGAAGAACCATGGGCCTCGTGCAAGGATGCTGTGAGGCAGGAAGGAAAGCTCTTCCAGCAGAGAGCTGGCCTCCGTCCAGCTCAGTGTCCCACCTGTCACCGCAGGGCTTGTACCAGCTCCTCAAAGTCCTGGCCCACAGGAGATGCTCCAGGCCTTAACATGTGCGTGCCGTCCTGCTAAGTCACTTTAGTCATGTTCAACTCTTCAACCCCATGGACTATAGCCGGCAGGCTCCTCTGTCGGTGGGATTCTCCAGGCAAGAATACCAGAGTGTGTGGCCGTGCCTTCCTCCAGGGGATCTTCCTGACCTAGGGATCAAACCTGTGTCTCTTCTGTCTCCTGTATTGGCAGGTGGTTTCTTTACCACTGAGCCACCAGGGAAGCCTTTCGGCATGTAGATTTAGCCAAATCCATGGCCACTGGAGAGTCAGGGTTTTTTGACCGTGGCGCTGCGGGGCCCCACAGCTGCACTCCCAGGACTCTGGGAGGTGTGGAGGAGGAGTGGGTGTTGCAAGGCTCCCTGGGAAGGTCCCATCCTGGTGGCTCTGCCTGGTAGGCTTCCCCTGGATTCTCTTGGGGGCTGTCTGTCTTAGCAGGCTCCCAGGGAAGCCTTGCCCTGAAGAGATCCAAAACAAGGATTGTAAAAATAGAGCCAAGGCTGTTCATCATAGTGATTACAGAGGAATGTTTCAATCCACCAAAGATAGGGCTTTCCATGCCTCCTGCTGAGGCTCCAGCTTTGGTGGAAGGAGAGGAAACCCTGATCCTCTGCCTTTGTTCCCACCTGTGGCTAAAGCCATGTGGGACCCCATAAGGGACCCTCGAACAGACTCTGAGTCACAGCCATTTGCCTGACTGACATGGCCACACACCCCAAGATGAAGTTCCAGAATAGAGGGTCTCAGCTCCAGGAAGGCCAGTGGTCGTGGCTCGAGGGCTGGAGAATCCGCAGCAGAAGCACCTGGAACAGCTTGAGGGCAGGGTTTATGGGGTGGGGATTGGTTCTAGGTGGAGAGGTGCCTCCCAGGGAAGGAAGAGACCCAGTGCTCTTGGGTCACTACAGACACAAAAGGGAGGCATTGAGATCCAAGCAGCTACCATCGGTCATGCCCTGTGACCTTGACAAAGCTGGTCATCGTTCTGAGCCCCAGAGATTTTTCCCTAAGTAGAAGGAACAGCAATGGGTCCCGTAGCTGCTCAGGAGCCCGCTTATCCTGAGGAGGGCAGGTGCCCAGGAAACACACACACACTCTGGTTCTCTCTCTCTTCCACCCTGCAGAGGGCGGCCAGCAGAGGTCAACCCTGACCACACAGCCAGGGAGGGAGGAGCCTGGGTAGAGAGAGAATAGGTCCACAGGGAGGCTGCTCGGCCCAACAGGGAAGAACGGATTCTTGGAGATGTGAACCAACCACTCTCAAATGTCGGCTGTAGTGGGAGGGCCTGAAGCTCGAGTAATCTAAAAACCAAGTGGATAATCTAACAACAACTCAGCTATTCATATTGGAATTGCAAATGCAAATGCATACACTGCCTTTCTCTGTTCCTCTGTCCCCCTAAATTCCCTCCTTATCCCATCACCACCTCCTCTACTATCAGAGGCCACCAAGGGTATTCAGACAACAGGCCGGTCCCCATTGAATTCTAAGAAATATCAACATCTAGAACTGAGTTTTCCTCTGCTGCCAACATAAACTATAAAACCCACCTTCATCCCACCTCAGACATTTATACCTGTCAGTCCCTCTACCTGGGAGATTCTCCCCTCGGAGAGCCTTGTTCCTTCTTGTTACTCAGGTCACAAAGTGTCAGCTCCTCAGAGAAGCCTTTCCTGACTAGCCAGTCTAATACAGCCTCTCATCAGCCCCCCAGATCTGGCCACTTTCTGTCCCTTTATCTGTTTTCTTCGTGGCATCTGCAACTATGAGAAATCCTTTTTGGTTTTGTTCTTTCTGTTTACTTGTACATGTCTGTGTCCCCCATTTAGAATGCAACTTCCAGATACATCATTTTATTCTAGACTTGTTTTCCTTCTAGTCCATTCATTTATGCACCCATTCACTGAACAAACATAGATTGTTTTCCAGACCCCATTTTGTTTATCTCCACAGACAAGGTCAAATCCACGATCCTTTGTAAAACAAGTCTCTCTCAGCAGACTTAATCACTGCCATTTTGAATACGTGATCCACTGTGGGACATTGTCCTTAAAATTTCTGAAAGCCCTTCTGTCTGGCTGAGTGGACTTACCAGGAATACCTTAATTCTCTCAGTGTTTCATAATCACATCCTTGATTTGATCTGACTTGGAGGTGGTGTATTAATTTGATCATCTTTTCCATACTCAAGAGCCTAGAGAATTTTAATTTTTCAAGTCAAGCCTTTCTATATTCCCTGTAAAATTGACTTCCAGACCGGCCAGTTCTCTTTTGAGTCCATTTCTTTCTTGTGGTAACTTAACCACGTGTGGCCACTAAGAGCCAGCGGACACTTTCAACATTCTGCCTAGAGCTCCTTTGGGGCTTGCCCCAAACCTCACCTGCAACATCTTCTATCTTCCAACTTAGCACAGGCATTTATCCATTATTTATCCGTTATTCTCCCCATGATGGGCACCCTACTGAGCCCTTGGCATAGTATCTGAGTCTCCTTGGGATCCAGAACAGTTTATCACAAAGTAGTGGTTTCAACAACAGAATTTTCTTCTCTCACAATCGAGGAGGCCAGAGGTCAAGATGAGGGTGTTGGTGGGACACGCTCCCTCTGAAGGCTCTGGGGAGGATCCTCCCGAGATTCTTCCAGCTTCTGGTGGTTCCTGGCGTCCCTTTGCTCGTGGCAGTATAATTCCAGTTACTGCCTCTGTCTTCACACAGTGGTCTTTCTCTGCATCCTGTCCTCTTCTCATAAGCCTATCCGTCATTGGATTTAGGGTCCACCCAAATCCCGTCTGTTTCATCTTGGTTGTTAGCTAATTGCTTCTGTGAAGTCCTGTTTCCAAGTTGAGATTAGTTACATCCTGAGGGTCCCAGTGGACATGAATTAGGGAGGGACAGTGCTCAACCGTCTACACACAGGGGTTATCACACATCATTATTTTTTCATCAGTAGGAAAGCTGAGATCCGAAGGGAGATACACTACTTGCCCTGCACTCAGCCGCCCACAGGCAGTGCTTAGTTGTGGACTCAGCTCAGTCTGACACCATTCCTTGCATTCTCTACTAAGTAGCAATCTCCTTCTAGAAGATCAGTCCACAAACTCAAGTGAGACAGTTATGGTATCAATCGTCATGTTAGCCCCAGATTGTATGCCCAGACTGTATGTACTACTGAGGCAAAAGATCAGAGTGGGGCTGTGAGTTTGTTTTTCCTTTCAGATGGAATATTAGTTCTAAGAGGATAATGAGCTCATCATTGTTTTGTACATGGACGCAGTCATGCCAGGTACTGTAGTTCTGTCCAAGCAGGACAAAAACCACCCAACCATCACACAAAAGTGGGGTGTCAGGGACTGCTTTCCTCTGGGATCCCAGTTCTAACTGGCCCCCTAACTTTAAACAAGCCACTTTGCTGGGCCTCTGTGGCACAAGAGCCTAGCCTTCACTGCTGGTGTTTTTCAAATGTATACAACCCCCTTGTCCAGTTACAGGAAAGTGTCCTTGCCCATGTATGTTAATATTTGCTGGAGTGTGGGCAGGGTAGTACTGAGAATGTGCTAACCATTGACTTTTCACCCCGAAGTTAATAGTTAACGTCCCTTGTTTGACTCTGTGGCTTGTTAGCTTCGGTCAGAAAGAAAAAAATTTGAGACACCAAATGGAACAGCTGTAACTTCCTTTACTTTTACTTGGTATGGTTAATTTCTGTTAAATTAGTTCAGGAGAGCTTTTCAAAATTATGCTCTTTCCAAAATATATACCACTATGCTGTTTGCCATATAAATCTCAGAACAGGTGTTATGTGTTCAAAATAGAAGACTTTTCTTTATATGCTTGTGGTGTTTTGAAAGGTCAGAGACATCTCTTGCAGCGATATAGAAAAAAAATTTTTTTGAAACTAATTTCAGCCATTCTTTGTAGGTAGCTCAGTGAAGAAGAGGTCTGTGGCTGCGCTGTGTGCTGGGAACACTGTGAGCTTTGGGGTCGCATGCACTTTGGTTTATATCCTTATTCCGTGACCCTCTGGTCATGCGGCACTGGGCGGGTCACGTAACCTCTGAATCTCATGCTCATCTGTGTGCACCTCAAAATAGTCACTTTGTAAACGTATTGGGACCTTTAAAGGAACCTATGCAAAAACCTGATAGAGAGCAGGAGATCATCAGATGTAACTCACCCTTCTGCCTCTTTCAGCTTTCTTGTTGCATCAGGAGCCACCATTTCTGTAGGAGTTTGGGATTAACAGATACACTCATGCCTGTGTGCGTGCTGAGTCACTTCAGTCATGTCTGACTCTTTGCAACCCTGTGGACTGTAGCCCACAAGGCTCCTCTGTCCATGGGATTGTGTAGGCAAGAACAGTGAAGTGGGTTGGCATGCCCTCCTCCAGGGGATCTTCCCAACTCAGGGATCCAACCCATGGCTCTTAGATCTCCTGCATTGACAGGTGGGTTCTTTACCACTAGCACCACCTGGGAAGCCCAACGGATACACATGACTATATATACGACAGAACAGCAGGGACCTGTGTATGGCACAGGGAGCTCTACTCAGTATCTTATAACAACCAATAGTGGAAGAGAATCTGAAAAAGAATACGTATCTATGTGTGTAACTGAATATATACGTATCCCTGAATCACTTTGCTGTACACGTGAAGCTAGCACAACGTTGTAAATGAACTAAACTTCAATTAAAAAAATTAAAATTGAAGGGAAAGATCCACCATTTTGAAAATGTGGTTAGGACTTTAAAATCTCTAAAATTGAATTCCCTTCCCTTCCAAGTCTACTAGCAAAATGGAAAAGGCCCGTCTATTTCTCGCATTCCTATTTGGCCTCAGGGCAACATTCTGGAGCAAATCCAAGCCACGTGGACTCTTTCTTTCCCACTCAGGAAAGTGTCTGCGTCTGAATCTCTAAATTGAATCCAGGTTCTGCCACACCGATGGGTTTTACCTCCTGTGCTCCTGGAACGAAAGGAACACAGTGAAACTGGCCACAGGCTCGCTGGCTAAACCCCTCGTTAGAACTGGAGGGAGTTTTGTGCCGGAGGTAACGAGCGCCCACAGCCGGGTCTGGTGCCTAGCCCAGATAATGTGTTCACTGTTCGGTGCCGCGGGCACATTTCCTGTTGGCCTGGCAGAGCGGTGACAGATGCCCACGGTGGTGCACCAGGGCTTGTCTGCCAGCGGAGCTTGTCGAGAAGGGATTAGACTGTGGAGGGAGAGCCGTCACGGGCGAGGCGCTGTGGATGAGGTTGCTGTGCGCAGAGTCCCAAGTGCTGCTGCTGGGGCAGGAGAAGGGACAGGTCACCTTGGCCGGCCTCACCAGTCCCAACAGCAGACATGTAACAAGCCCTCGTGGGCTCTCCTGCGTGCCAGCTGCTGGGCCTCCAGCTGGAGGAATGACAAGAAACTGGAAACAGCGCCTCCCAGAAAGTTTCTACTTAGCGCAGGACACAGTGTGGAAACCATTCAATGCAGCACGGCAGAGCAGAGGCCGCTCCTATCCACAGAAGCAGAAGCGAACGGCAAGAGCAGGGCCTGGATGAACCTAAAGCCTCTTATACAGAGGGAAGTCAGTCAGAAAGAGAAAAACAAATATCATATATTAATGCGTGTCTATGGAATCTAGAAAGATGGTGCTGATGATCCTATTGGCTGGGCAGCAATGGAGACCACAGACATAGAGAACAGACTTACGGATGTGGGGTGGAAGGGTAAGAAGAGGAGGGTGAGACAAACGGAGAAAGCAGTGTGGAGGCATATGCACTAACGTACACCAGACAGAGAGCCAGTGGGAATTTTCGGTTTGATTCGGGGACCTCAAATCGGGGCTCTGTGACGACATGGGGTGGGAAGTGGAGAGAGACTCAAGAGCGAGGGGAGATATGCATACCTATGGCTGATCCATGTTGATGTATGGCAGAAATCAACACATTGCAATTATCCTTCAATTAAAAATAAATTAAGAAAAAAAAAAAAAATATCGGGGCTCTGTGACGACATGGGGTGGGAAGTGGAGAGAGACTCAAGAGCGAGGGGAGATATGCATACCTATGGCTGATCCATGTTGATGTATGGCAGAAATCAACACATTGCAATTATCCTTCAATTAAAAATAAATTAAGAAAAAAAAAAAAAAAGAACATGGCCTCTGGAGCCTGACAGCCTGGATCCAAATCCTGCCAGGACCACTTCCTCGTCATGTGACCTTGGACAACTTATCTGACCTCACAGAGACTCAGTGGCTTGCATCTGTAAAATGAGGACAGTAAGAGTACGTACCTCGTGGAGTTGTTAGAGGATTGAAAGAGTATTTTTAGAGTGTTTGGCACATCACCTAAGCACTTTGGTGTTAACTTGGCTGTAATCCTCAGGGAATCCACGGTCATTATAGGCTGAGACAGAAACCACTTTTTCCAAGCTGAAGTCAAGTCAGAGCTTTCCCAATTTATAAGCATATATTCTCGAAAAGTCCTACAGAAGGTGGAAGCGTTAAAGTGTGTTTGTATTTGACAGATCACCTTTCACAGATGGAATCCAAGTGTTTAATAATAGCACAGAGTCTGTTTTGCCCTTGATTCTTTCTAGCAAAGACTCTTCCATCTTCGGGAGAGCTAGACGCACCTGCGGATCTGCAGCATACCTCCCTAGTTATAAGTAAGAATCATGTAAGAAAGAACTGTGTGTGGTGATTCTTGGGAACAAAACTGGGAGGACTCAGTGTTGCAGAGAGAGTCCACATGGGCAGAAAACAGTGCCCTTCCAGGCTGGCTTTCTCAGCTTCCAGATAGCCAGCTTCCTGTCCTAAAGTTCCCCTGCGTCCAACTCTAGACTGTACACTTCTGCTTCAGTCCTGTCCTTGACTTTGTGACCCCATGGACTGTAACCCTCCAGGCTCCTCTGTCCATGGGATTCTCCAGGCAAGAATACTTGAGTGGGTTGCCATGCCTTCCTCCAAGAGATCTTCCTGACCCAGGAATCAAATCTGCATCTCATTATATCTCCTGCATTGGCAGGCAGGTTCTTTACCTGGGAAGCCCTACTCTACCCATATCCAACTCCACACCAGCATGATCCAACTCCACACCAGCATGGAGCATGCCCTGAGCACATATATGTAGAAGTATGTGAGCATGCACATATGCTTGTGGGTGTGCACACACACACACATATACCAGGGTTATCCTTCTAAACTCTCCTGGCTCTAAGGAAATGACATTGTTTCTGACTAGATTTAAACAGCACCTCTAGGCCCTGAGGTCTAGACCCTGCGGTCCACTGCATGCACACACTGACCATGTCAGCATGTCCTCATTTCCAGCCCAGCACCCTCCTACCTGACCAGGAGACAGAAATCCCCCCAGGCTCCGCAGGTCACAGCCTGTAGTTTCCCTCTGCCTCCGTACTGGAAATCCAATCATACCAGTTCCAAGCCCTGGGACCTCAGCCAGGGTAGATGGCCAGGCAGCCCTGGGCACCTGGCCGGGTGAGGCACATCGCTCTGCCCCTCTGCAGCCCAGCCTCTCTTTAGTCCCTGCATGCACCCATTTTCCTCCAAACTCATTTACAAACAGCACTTTCCCCCTCCAGGGAGGCATCCCGTGGTAGGCAGTGACGGAGGTGCGGACCTTGAGTCCAAGACTATTCCAGTTGTCACACCTCAGGGAGGTCCCATAGCATCTGGGGCCTGACTTTTTTCCTGCACGTGTTAAGTGTCCTAGAAAGTTGTATGAGAGGAAACAGTGTAAATTTTTAGAGAAAACAGTCCATCTTTGCCCTTTCTATTTCTCAACCTCCTCCCCCTCCACCCTTGCCCCTCATAACACCCTCTCTGTGTCGGAAACCATTTTCATGAATTGTCGATTCCTCTGGCCACATGTTTGTGGTTACTGATCCCTCTGGGATAGATTGACATGAACAGTTCAAGGTGGAGAGGATGAGGGCTGTGAGCTCCTCAAGAGCAGGACTGTGTGCTGACCACCCCCACCCCGACTCCAGTCCCTAGCCCAGTGCCTGGTTGAGTGAACAAATGAGCAAATGAATGAATGCAAGATGGGTTTGCTGCTTAGTATGGCAAAGGCATCCCATGCTAATCAGACCAAAGACTGTCTGGTCACATGACTGCAGGATCCCATGGAGGTGAGCTCCATCGCAAAGACTGGCAGAGAAGTGTGACGCAGAAGTGCCCTGCTTCTGCCCTGCTCATTCTGACCCTCACTGCATTCCGCCCCCAGCCAGGACTCTTTCCCTGAGTCCACCATCTGTCATGGAACCAGATGCTTCCATCAGAACATGATGGTTATATTCACCCACCTACTCTCCATCATTGAGTCTGAATAGCCCTGCACACCAGAACTTCTCTCTCTCAACTGCTACCACTATTTTAGCCATCATCATCTCTTGCCTTGTTCATTATATTGTTCTAACCTCTCAACCCCCTCCCTACTTGTTCAACCAGAGTAATCATTTTGTGGTGGAAGCAGGTCATGCCTGCTCCTTGCTGAGAATCCCTCGGTGACTTCCCATTACACTTAGAACTCAAGATAACATTTTGAGGATAAAATAAAAACTCCTTAGTACAATGTCTAAGTTAGAGTAATGCTTAAGTACCATAATAAATGGAACAAAAGATTATGTAACAGTTGAAACACAAGAGAAATTTACATCACAGCACCAGAACAGTCCATGTGAATGGCCCTAGTCAACCAGCAGCTATCCCTCCAGGACTTAGGGACCAAAGTTTCTTCTGGTTTGCACTCCAGCATCTTCTTCTCATAGACATCTACTTCTAGCTGGAAGGATGGAAAGGAGGGCATCTGGAGAAGACGGTGGACCTGCTCCAAAGTCTTGGCCTAGAGCTAACATGCATCACTCTGATTTATAGCCATGTTGTTGTTGTTTAGTTGCTAAGTCGTGTCCTTCTCTTTGAGATGCCATGGACTGTAGCTCTCCAGGCTCCCCTGTCCCTGGGGATTCTCCAGGCAAGAATATGTGAATGGAGTGCCATGCCCTCCTCCAGGGGATCTTCCCAGCCCAATGATCGAATGTATGTCTCCTGCTTTGCAGGCAGGTTCTTTACCACCGAGCCCCCAGGGAAGCTCTTATAGTCACATGGTCACATCTAAATACAAGGGACTTGGGAATCCAGTGGTGTCTGGACTGGACGGACTTTTCCCAGGAACAAGTCTGTACTTTGGAAGCATGGTCTTTGGTGGGAGCTGGCCATCTCTTAGTGTGGGGCACACAGGGCCGCGAATCCTCTGGTCTGCCTTTCTGACTGCATTTGAGGCCACCGCATACCTCGCACAATCAGTGGCTGCTCTTTTCCTTTGTCATGAACCCCCATCTCTAGGTCCCTCAAAGTTCTCCCGCCATGACACCCTCTTTACAGTTTCTTGAGCACACCATCCTCTTCCTGCCTTAGGGTCTTCATATATCTTGATCTACTGCAGAGTTCTCCTCTTTCTTCTACATCCACCCTTCTGATTTTGCTGAACAAACTCTTAACAATTCCTTTAGTTTCAGTGTAAATATATCTTCTTCAGAGAGGCATTTTCTGACCTCCTCCACATACAAACTTATATCTGTCTAAAGTAGTGTCTCATGGCCATATTCTTTTTCTTTCTAAAGCACATGCAGCTAAGACTTTCTTCATGTGGAGCTTCATTAATGCTTATTTTCTCCTGTGGGACTCCCTCAGGGTAAGAACCTGTTAGATTTGTTCATCACTTAGGTTATACTTGGGTTATGTACCCAAGACCCAAGTCACTGCCATAACTGTTTGTTGAATGAATGGATGTATGAATGAGTGAGTACATTGCCTTGTTTTCAGAAATATGAAATTAAATTAATTAAATTCAGAAGAAAGGGTAGAGACTTTCCTGGGGGGCCAGTAGCTAAGATTCAGCACTTCCAATGCAGGGGCCCCAAATTTGATCCCTGGTCAGGGAACTAGATCCCACATGCTGGAACTAAGCCCTGGAGCAGCAGAAGACATAATACATATTATTAATAAAAAAAGAAGGCAGAGCAATCATGTATTTGTTTAGCATTGATCATTACGCCATCCCTTAGCTAATCTGAAATCATTACTCATGTTATCTAATTTCATCCTCAGACCAACTTTTAAAGATAAGTATCTTTAACTAATTTCTCTATGAAGAATCTGAAGCTCATCGTTCCTAAGAATTTTGCTGCAATTCCAATAGCCAACATGTGGTAAAGGCTGAGTTCCTGCCCACACTACCAGGTCTTAAAGCAGAAAGCTCTCTAGGGTTTTAGAGAGAGTGCCTGGAAGAAAAATTTGACCAGTAGGAGTTTAGATCAAGCACACTGCTTTAGGGCCTGGGCTCTTAGCCCACTTCCTGACCTCTCAACTCTATTTTCTTTCTTTCTATGTAGACAGGTGCTGTAATGTGAATTTCTTTTTTCTCTTCATATTTAAATATGTTCTAGTCAAATTTAAGTATTTCTATATTCCCACCTCCTCACCCACAAAAAGTCTCCCATCCATGTCTTTCATATTCCAGGAAGTACACATTCTAACAGGACCTTTTTCTATGAAGTGTAACCATTCAGAAAAGCAACTAATAAACAAGTACAGGCTTAGCCACTGAGGCCTGAGGGCTAGGAGGCCAAACAAATCCGATTCTCTATCAAGATTTCCCTGGAGCCCTAAGGTTAGTGAAGAAAAGAGCCACTGACTCAGGGGCAGAAAAATATTACCAAACCGCAAAGAGAGAAGGACCTGTGGCCTCCAAGCAGTATTTTAGTCTGAGTCTTTACCAGGTGGCTCAGCAGTGTAGAACCCAGCTGCCAATGGAGGAGACATGGGTTTGATCCCTAGGTCGGGGAGATCCCCTGGAGGAGGGCATGGCAACACACTCCAGTGTTCCTGCCTGGAGAATCCCAGGGACAGAGGAGCCTGGCGGGCAGACACAACTGAATGACTAAACCCTCATGCTTCCTGCTGGCAACCTGTGCTCCAGGTTCTGCAACCTTGAGTTGGAAAAGGTAGCTGCAGAGATTGTCTTCTCATCCTTTGTTCTTCTTCTCCTTTCTTTCCCATTATTTTCTCCTCCATAGCATTTATCCATGCTGTATTTATGGGACAGGTTGCGTTTTCCCCCTTGTGTTGTTCTTAGCGGACACTGGCAATCTGCATTGCAAAGGGTTAGGGAATCAACTTGCAGTTTCTGGCAATTGCATTCTGGGAGCTGATGCTCTTGTTTTTAGAAATGTTCACATAGGCAATCTCTGCTGTTGGTTATCTCCCAGCATCACTTTCATCCTTTTTTCTTTTAGTCCATTAAGAAGCTAAAATCAGTGGCTTGCGATGAAATGCCAGCATCAAGAAGCAAGGTATATTCCCTTAGAAAAGACAGCTGAAAATCAGGGACCCTATTGCAGACTTCTGCTGGTACCTAGCAATGCTCCTTTGATGCATTCTACAGATACTGCCTGAACATGTAGGCATGGAGACACAGGGGCATAATACCGCTCAAGAAGTCACACTTGTATGACTTTACCCCATATACCAACTGTGGTAGGACGTGGTAGATCTCAGAATTCATTCATTAGTCCATAAACAGGTAGTGAGTCCCCTGTGGTGTGCCTAAAATTTCTCTAGGTGCTAGAATTTGACACTCGGTTTTACTTGAATCACACTAAATACTCTAGCTATCATACTTCTTTTACGAATCTCTGTTCCATGTCCTGGCTGTTGTAAATAGTGCTGTAGTGAACCTTGGGGCACATGTGTTTTTTAGAACTGTGGCTGATTTGGGTTGTCATATGGCAGAAACTGACACAACATTGTAAATCAGTTACCCTACAATTGAAAAATCAGCTAAAAATAAAGAATCTCTAGGCCATACAGAAGAAAGGTGTATAGGACTCATGAGCTTGGCACTGGTACCCAATCCTACTTGTGCTTACAGTGGGACAGAGTACTTTCTATTGCCATGATTCAGAAATCTGTATGCACAGGCCATACGTCAAATGTCCGATCAACCTCTTACGTCCAGTTCAGTTCAGTTCAGTCGCTCAGTCGTGTCAGTCCAAGTTCCCTTAATTTCCTCTTCCATAACCTGCCCAATGAGGAGTTTTGAAAGGATTAAGTAACAAAGACACAGGTATACCCAGATCACAGCTGGGCAAAGAGCCTATGACAGGCCCTGAGAGTTTTCAAACTGATTTTTTTTTTTTTTTGCTGTGAAATATAGTTTACTACTAGATTAAAAGGCAGAGGAACCAGAGGTCAAATTGCCAACATTTGTTGGATCATAGAGAAAGCACGGGAATTCCAGAGAAACATCTATTTCAGCTTCATCGACTATGAGAAATCCTATGACTGTATGGATCACAAGAAACTGGAAAATTCTTAAATAGATGGGAATAAGATCACCTTACCTGTCTCCTGAGAAACCTATATGCAGGTCAAGAAGCAACAGTTAGAATTTTACATGGAACAATGGACTGGTTCCAAATTGGGAAAGGAGTATGACAAGGCTGTATACTGCCATCCTGCTTATTTAACTTCTGTGCAGAGTACATCATGCAAAATCTGGGCTGAATGAGTCACAAGCTGGAACCAAGATTGCCAGGAGAAATATCAACAACCTCAGATACACAGATGGTACCACTCTAATGGCAGAAAGTGAAGAGGAACTAAGGAGCCTCTTGAGGGTTAAAGAAGAGTGAAAAAGCTGGCTTAAAACCCAACATTCAAAAAACTAAGATCATGGCATCTGGACCCATTACTTCCTGGCAAATAAATGGGGAAAAATGGAAACAGTGACAGATTTTTTTTCTTGGGCTCCAAAATCACTGTGGATGGTGCCTGCTGCCATGAAATTAAAAGACACTTGCTCCTTGGAAAGAAAGCCATGACAAACTAGACAGCATATTAAAAGGCAGAGACATCACTTTGCTGACAAAAGTTTGTATCGTCAAAGCTATGGTTTCTCCAGTAGTCGTGTACAGATATGATAGCTGGACCATAAAGAAGGCTGAGCGCTGGAGAAGTGATGCTTTCTAATTGGATTGCTGGAGAAAACTCTTGAGAGTCCTTTGGACTGCGAGGAGATCAAACCATTCAATGCTAAAGGAAATCAACCCCGAATATTCATTGGAAGGACTGATGCTGAAGCTCCAGTACTTTGGCCACCTGATGTGAAGAGTCAACTCATTGGAAAAGACCCTGATGCTGGATAAGATTGAAGGCAAAAGGAAAAGGGGGCAGCAGAGGGTGAGATGGTTAGCTAACATCACCACCTTAATGGACATGGATTTGTGCAAACTCCAAGAGATGGAGAAGGACAAGGGAGCCTGGTGTGTTGTAGTCCATGGGGTTGCAAAGAGTTGGACATGACTTAGCGACGGAGTGACGACAACTGCAAGATTCAATAGAATCTAGAAAAGAAAAGGAGGGCACACACAAATAGAGTAGCTGAGGAGAGTGTAAGGAAGGATGAATTTTGAGGATATGGACAGGATTAGGAAACCAGCAGGGGCTGTTTGAGGCTAGCATCCATGGGGGTCTTTGCATCCCTAGTCCTGAGGTGGGGCAGGGAAGGGTAGAGACCTGCATGAGAGCCACAGTCTTTGGAACAGGAGCGCGGTCCTCGAATGTACCCTCACTTCATCTTCCAGTGCCTCCCACACAACACTGAACAGAAGATGGGGTGATAGAGATCCTGCTCTCAGGGTTGGGCTGCTGGGAAAGGCAGCGAGACACACTCGCTGATAAACAGCACCGTCACAGAAGACACTTGCCTCGCTGGAGTTCTTGCAGCATGCCAGGCTCTGTGCGCGGCACCAGAGGATGCATTTCCTCATTTTATTCTCTGATCCAGTGGTTGAGTCCCATGGGCTTCTCCTCACAGCTCATGAGTAAAGATCTGCTCTTATAAGTTTTGGAGCTCCAGAGCAAAGTGTTGTGTCCATGGACGTACTTGTGTGTGCTAAGTCACTTCGGTTGTATCTGATACTTGGTGATTCTATAGACTGCAGCCCACCCGGCTCCTCTGTCTATGGGATTCTCCAGGCAAGAATGCTGGAGTGGGCTGCCATGCCCTCCTCCATGTGATCCTCCTGACCCAGGATCAAACCCACGTCGCCTGTGGCTTCTGCATTGCAGGTGATTCTTAACAGTGAGCCACCAGGGAGGCCCCATGTCCATGGGAGGTGGGAGTACATATTCTTGTGCAGCTGTTTGAAAGACAAAGGTTTCTCTGAACAGAATATGGGATGTCGGGGGATGATATTAACCAAATGGCTCTCTTCATGTCACTGACACAGCCCCTGGCCTGGAGTCCTGAATTCGAGGCTCCAGTTCTGCCCCTAACAAATCAGACAACTTTCAGCCAATTATTTCCCTGACTCTGTGGCTTTATGAGATGCCTCTCATCTCCTTGCCCACCTACAGCAACACAGCAATTCCGTTCCCAGCAGTTCAGTTCTGTGAACAGTGAGGGAGTGGAAATGAATTAGTGTCACCTCCCAGTCTGGAGTTTCCAAAATTATCACACTGTCACAAGAACAATTAGTCAACGCCCAAGTGAGCCGTTAAATTAACAGCCCACGAACTTACACTCTTCACTTGATTCATGAGACAGTTTGCAATTTTGAACACCATTCTTGGGGAGGGAAACTAAAGCAGGGCTCGTCTGGAACTTTCTAGATTGCTTTCTGGGGTCACCTGACTGGTGCACGTACTCTGACGTCTCTCACACATTGCTCCGTTCACTGACCCTGTTGTCAGGCTAAGTAACTTGTGGTGAACGTGAAGGTGACTTTCTATAACTGGAATTCCACGCCTATGTGGTATGAGAATTTGGTGACCCAGTTAGAATGAGGTTGCCTGGGTCTTTGAAGCAGTGAAAGACTGGAACTCAAATTCAGGGAAAGAGCTCACACACTCCAGGGGACTGCCAGCCTTGCAGTTGTCACAATTCGTGTTAAATGACCAAAATCATCTTCCTTCACCCAAAGGCTTGTTCTGATGGGCAGTGTGTGCAGTGGGTAACAGCTGCCCAGGAGGTGGCTCAGGAGCTGAACTAGATGTCTTGACCTTCTCTTGATCTAGCACATGGGATGGGAAGGTCACCCCTGGCTTAAAAACCTGTATGTGTTCAAACATCATATGGTATCACTTACATGTGGGAGTACTGGAGTGGGGTGCCATTGCCTTCTCCAAAAGAAATGGGACTTATTTACAAACAGAAATAGATTCACAGACATAGAAGACAATCAGTGGTTCCAAAAGGGAATGGTTAGGGGTGTGGGGGAAGTAGAAGAGACAAATTAAGAGCTGAGTATTAACTGCCCACCCCCCCACCACAAAAAAAAAAAACCAAAGGCTATTTCCCATTGTGCTTCAGTAGGAGCCTAACATCCTGTTTCTTAGCCGAACTTGCTCAGCCCTGCCTTCCACTGTCTTGCTGTGAGCTGAACACATGACCTTGGCCCTGACAGCCCTCCCCTGCCCTGCTCTGTCCCAAGAACCCATCACGCAATCGATGTGTACATAGGGTTTGTCCCTCTTTGCTCTGCTTCGAGGCATGTCTCTGCATCAACTGCATCTCCTCCATGGCGCCACTCACATCTTTGCCTTGGCCACACCTCCCCATCCCTTGTTCCTCCAGCCCCCGGGGTGAGAGCGGCTTCCCTCTGCCCATGGTCCTTGGGTGGCCTCAGTGTCTGCCTCGTGTCCTCTCAGCTTTTCCCTTCACTCTAGTCCCTGCACCAAACTCCTGGCTCAGGACCTGTCTTCCTGGCTGGACCCTTCTGATACACTGGCCTTCTTTTTATTGCTTGAATGGCCATGCTCCTCCCTCCTTCTATTGTCCCCTGCAAAGATCCAGATTCACTCCGCTTTTCACCAAGACCATCCCTCCTTTCTCAAGCCTGGCCAGCCCAGAGCTGCCTCTGCTTCAGATTCCTGGAGAGAGGTTTCTTTTCCAAGCAGGCAAGGCCCTGGAGCTTGAGCACAAGATTATGGGGAGCCAGCTGACATCTACCTTCCTGAATTCTGAAAAAGCCCAGAGACACCAGCACTTGCGTGAAAGGTCACTGCTCATTTTAATCAGCGCGCGCTGATCTGCATGGCTAGGCTGTGGCCTTTGGTCAGGATTTCCTGTGCGGCAGCTTTTCTCTCCTCTTGGATAACAGTGATATTTGCTGCAACATCTAATAGAGCCTGAAATTACCCCGACAAGTTGTTTATCCTTCTCCAGAGCGGCACTAGGCTCCATGTGCTATTTATCCAGTGCTGTCATTGTGTTTTTATTAAGTTAGCCCTTGCACTTCCAGAGTGTGCTATAGGCTCTGTAAATATTTTATTAGCCTTCGTAATTAGTTGTTACATTTCACACTCCTGCTGGGAAGTGGGTCAGTGTGACAGTCCTGTTTCACCGCAGGGGTGGAGGGGAGCCACCCAGAGATGGGAAAGAGGACTTGAATCTGGGGGCTGAGGGGAAAGCTCCTTCTGCCAGTGAAAGGCAGGAACTTTGTTGGATGGAGATGATGGGGATCTGATGGTCCAAACAGTGAACAGTGAGAATAACTCTCCATCACCTGTGAAACGGGGGGTACTGCCTTGACAGGACTATGTTGGCAACTGAGAAAATACAGCAAAGACACATGCATACAGGCGCAGCAGCACACAGCAGGCACTGATAGCCCCAGTTCCCTCTGCTCCATCCCCCACTCTCTGCCCCCCTCATTTCTACCCCAAGGAAGCTTGATTTAATCTCCCTTGGAGTGGACTGTGGAAAGGGGACGCCAAAATAGCCTGCTTCTGTGATGTGTGTGATCTGAACATGAGACATGAAAAATCCCTTGTTTTTTTTCAACTTATGTATTTATTTATTTGGCTGCTCCAGGTCTTAGTTGGGGCATGGAGGGTCTTTAGTTGAGGCATACAAACACTTGGTTGCAGCATGTGGGGTCTAGTTCACTAACCAGGAATTAAACCCAGGCCCCCTGCATCGAGAACACAGTCTTAATCACTGAACCACCAGGGAAGGCCCAGAAAACCTCTTATTGAAGAGGATTGGTATTTTCTTCATGGCCACGTAAATGCTAGGTTTTAAACATATGATTTTAAAAAATCATATAGAGCTATTAAATTGTTGGTTGTGATATTTAAATCCTTTTTATGTTGCTTATTTCTAGGTCTTTGATATACCAAATAATGACAGAGATGTAATAAAATTTACTC
>SJYC01141950.1:0-16804 GCA_006408675.1 Madoqua kirkii
CAAATTCATATACATACCTAAAATACCAAATATAAAATGATTTCCTGTTAACAATAAAAGAAATCAGTAGAATGATTTTTATTTCTTATACCTTTGTATCCTTAATTCTAAATCTCACTGTGGTTTAAAGATGCCTACCTGTTAAAGAAGTTAAATTCTGCCTCAGGTAATTTCTTATTAGAGATTTCTTATTAGAGATTTTTTGCTAGGACATAATACCCGGAGCCATAAAACCCAGAGCAGTCCCTCTCCACCTGTCATACTGAATCCCTCTTTAGTGGTTTGAACCATGTGTGATTGGCAAGGTGTCAAAGATATTTGGATATTAGTTCAACTTAATGAAAACATATCGTGGGCTTCAAAACACAAGCGGCATCGTTATAGCTCTTATTACCTAATTCTCCAGGTCACACTCTGTTTGAGTGTGAGTGATCTTGAGCCCTCTTTAGAAAGTCACATTTTAGGAGGTCATTGGACTTTCCATATCCCCTGACCAAGGGTCAAACAATACCTTCTCCTTCAGCATATGCATAATTTCTGTATTCTTTATTGGTACAGTAAACGAATCAATAATAACCAATATGATAGCAGAGTGAGTAATGGGATTCAACAGACAATGTATTCTGTCCTGCTCACTTTCACACCAGGTTTTTAGTCCAGAGGTGCTTATCCTCTCCAGAGGTTATTGCTTCCGTCTTCCCTGGCTGCCTCCTGGGGAGGGTTGGGAGAGGAAGATCGCGGAGCGCTTCCCCTGCTCAGCACAGGCACTTTCCCTGAATTCCTCTACCATCCCTGACTGTGTCTTGTGTCCTCTGCATTCTGAGTCCCTCTCAGTCACCCTTCACAGGAGGAGGCAGATTCCCTCTGAGGGGGAGGTTCCCTGGCACTGGCCTGCAGAAAAGTATAGCGAAGGTGCAGCCATCTTTAACTGGCTGCCTGCCCCATCTAGGGCCGCCCTGCCCTTTGCTGTCCTTGGTGCTTTAAAAAAACAAAAATGTATTTAGCACGTGGGAGCTTCAGTGTGGCATGTGGCGCTTAGCTCCCCCGTCAGGAATCGAACCCAGGCGCTTGCATTGGGGCCGCGGAGTCTTCACCACTGGAACACCAAGGAAGTCCTGTCGTTGGTGCTTTTGAGTCCTGGTTCTGTAGAATGAATTGGCTCTACCATGCTTCACCCACATTTTGGTTTCCAAACCTCTGTGGCAGACTCTTCATCGGCTGCTGTTTCCTCCCCTGTTCCTTTGACCTTGTGGGTTTTTTCCCTTTTTAAATTTTTTAAAAATTCATTCACTCTTCTTTGTAACTCTCTCTTCAGATCATTGGTCTCATTTCCCTTCTCCCTGTAAAAATTAATCTTTATTGGAGCATAGTTGATTTACAAAGTTATGTTAGTTTCAGATGTACAGCAAAGTGAATCAGTATACACCAACATGTATCCACCCTTTTTTAGGTTCTTTTCCCATATAGGTCATTACAGAGTATTGAGTAGAATTTCCTGTGCTATACAGTAGGTCCTTATTAGTTATCTATTTTATATATAGTGGTGTGTATATGTCAGTCCAATCTCCCAGCTTATCACCCTGCTTCTCCCTTAGTAACCATGAGTTTGTTTTCTACATCTGTGACTTTATTTCTGTTTTGTGAATAGATTCATTCATTCATTTTTTAAGATTCCACTCATTTGACTTTCTTTAATGGTTTAGTTCTTCCACCATGAATTCTTCTCTTTTTTTAAAAATATAAATTTATTTATTTTAATTGGAGGCTAATTACTTTATAATATTGTATTGGTTTTGCTATACATCAACATGAATCCGCCACAGGTGTACATGTGTTCCTCATCCCGAACCCCCTGCCACCTCCCTCCCTGTACTATCCCTCCGGGTCATCCCCAAGCATCCTGTATTGAACCTGGACTGGCAGTTCATTTCATATATGATATTATACATGTTTCAATGCCATTCTCCCAATCATCCCACCCTCACCCTCTATCACAGTGTCCAAAAGATTGTTCTATATATCTGTGTCTCTTTGGCTGTCTCACATACAGGGTTATCATTACCATCTTTCTAAATTCCATACATGTGCGTTAGTATACTGTATTGGTGTTTTTCTTTCTGGCTTACTTCACTCTGTATAATCATGACTTCTTCTTAGATAGGATACTGAAAGAGCTTCCCACACCACATGGTAGATGATTGAAAAGAGACTCATACTAACATGCAACTTGTCAACTTCTCTGAGTTACCTGCATGACAGCAAACATCCAGCCAGAGCCTCGGCCGAGATTCCAGGCTGATCAGCCCCCAGTTCATCCGGGTCTCCCTGTGGTACTCGACAGTTGGTGTACACTGGAGTTGCAGCTCCAGACATCATACCTGTGTTCACACCTCTGTACGTCTGAAACTTCAGCTGCCTCGGCTCACACCTCCTCCCCACCCCTCTTCTAACCTTCTCCTTAAAGGCCTGGCTCAGACTATACCTTCAGCGAGCCCCCTTTCTCTTCCCCTTATTGGGAGCAGCCTCTTGCTGGTCCCCCTCCCCTCGCTGCACCCCACTCTGTGATTAGTGCTGGACTGGGAGTGTCTCCTCCGGGCAGGAAGCATTGCCCAGCCGAAACGCACACCCGCTAGCTGGTGCCTGACAGAGCCGGGCTTGCTTCACAGGTTGGCCTTTGTCTCCCTTTGTTTCCTGAGCAGGTTTCTAGTATGGGTCTTGGCCCTGTTCTCCAGAGCGTAGGACACAAGGAACATTCAGTCATCTGTCCGTGAAAACTGCTCGGGAATGCCGCCCCACCCTGCGGGGCACTCCAGCATCCCACAGAGCCAGGGCCCCCCAGGTCTCAGACGCTGGGGGTCTGGAGGCCCACAGACTCATCTTATTGGCCTGTAAAAACCAGACTGACTGGATCTCCTGTACCAGCTTGGTGAGTCTACAGTGCAGAGCTCACCTCTTGCCCACCGTCCCTCAGAGATCATGAGAAAAGCAAGAGCTGAGGTGACGCAGCAGAAAGAGGAGGGCCACACCTTTGACTAATAATAAACTCAGATAGATAATCAATTCCAAAAAAATTATGTAAACACTGCCCTGCCCCACCTTGGCCTTCCCATGAATAGTGCAATAGAGCTTTACAAAGTATCTAAGAAATGTTCCCCAGTCCCTGGAAAAAATCTCGTAAGTATATAATCTCATTTGATGCCAGGAGGGTGGGTTCTGGAAAACTTTTAGGACGTGTCTCTCTTGGGGAAGGAGTCTCGCAGAAGAACTCTGTGGAGTCTCATGACTTTGGGGTTGCCTGAGCTTGTGCTTCATGATTTAAGTCCAGTAACCAATCCTCGAGGCAAGTATTACCGTCCCCACTTGACAAAGAAAGAACTGGAGACTCAGAGAGGGCAGGTGTCGCCTCCCAGGGACTGAGGGCTGACGCTCAGAACCTGGTGCTCCGTATTCTGGGCTCTTTCGACCATCCTGGGCTGCTTCCAAGAGGAGGGAGAGGCCAGAGACTCTGGTTCTGCCCTCCCTACCCTTCTCGGTGGTGGTTCTGAGTTTCCAAAACACACGGACTGCGACATGCACCCCTCGGGCGCTTCACCACTTCCCTAGTCTCTCATCTGCAGGCCACTGGATTAGAGGCGCTGTTAGACCTTGGACAGTCCTACCCAGGGAAGAAAATTGAAGGCCACTGCCCACTGTGTGACATGGCTCCACTGAACTTGTCTTAGTCCTCAGCTTCAAAAATTAAAATCTTCTAATCTGAGACTTAGCTTTTGACCTCTAACAAGGAGTGTAAATAAGCAAACCCAGACAAAACAAGCACTGCAGAGAGTCACGGAAGCCCAGTCTAGCATTTCAGCAATTAGGGGTACTTGTCCATAAAGCACTTAAAAATCCATTTAGACCATCCAAGTCGGTTCAAGCTCTTTAATCTTGGATAAAGTAAACAAGACTGTTTTTAAGTTGGTTGAGGGTGGTTTTTTTTTTTTTTTCCCCTATTTTAAAGCAAGCATATTGGGAGAGAAAAAATCAGACATTCAAGGCCAGACCTTTGGACCCCAGTAATGTATAACAGCTGCAGAGCCTGGTCAGACCTTTTGGTGATATTTTCAGGCTGCCAATGCCAGCTCACCCTTTCGTAGACTGAAAAACAACACATCTCCTTGAAGTACACGTCTCTTTTCATTTGTGGCTTGGAAATCCCTTAAGGGCTGGGCCCGGACATTATTCTGTACCCCACAAAGTATACCTCAGCCCATGGAGTCTCAGCAAATGCTTGCTCCCAGGCTGACCGCTGGAAGGAGTGGAGGCTGTGCCTTCGTTGTTCATCGCTGGCCCTGGGTGGATCTCACCACAGCCCGTCGGCAGCCCACTCTCCAGCTGGACCAGCCCCCTTCCGATTTCGAACAGCTTCAAGCGGCTCTGTGCCCCTTGTTTTGCACTCTTTGCTTTTCCTTCTGGAGCACCCTGCCAGCCTCCTACCCCTACCCCGCCTCACTCAGCTGAAGGGACACCCCAGAGGAGCTTGTCCTGATCTTGGGACTTCCTGGCTTTATTTTCCGGCTCCCGGTCTCTTGGCAGAGAGTTCAGTGCAGATCTGTTCCACGTCTGTTTTCCCCGGCAGGCTCCTTAAAGGCAGGGGCAGCATGCGCTTTGTCTGCTGCTGTAACCCCCATGCCCAGCACAGGGCCCGCTGGCGCGGGGCTGAGGGGAGGAGAATATCTTAGATACAAGAGCACCGTCCAGGCGTGTCTGCTCAGTCCTGTCTTACTCTTTGTGACCCCGTGGACTGTAGCCCACTGGACTCCTCTGTCCATGGGATTCTCCAGGCAAGAATACTGGAGAGGGTTGTCAGTTCCTTCTCCAGGGGGATTTTCCCGACCCAGGGATCGAACCCACGTCTCCTGCATTGCAGGCAGGTCCTTTTCCACTGAGACATCAGGGAAGCCCATTAAGAGCACCAGCTCCATGAATCTCAGCCTCTTCTCCTTTCCAGTCAAAGGTCTTCAATCATACAGAACCATTTAACCCACGTGGTTCGACCAACTGATTAGTCAGCCAAGGCCGCAGACCTCCCAAATGAGAGGGTGTGGCTCCCCGGGGCCGAGGGAGAAGCGTGGTGCCCCAGTGCCCGGAACAAGCTGTACCTATGAGACGGTTCCCTAGAGCAGGGGGTGGGATGTGGCCAAGAATCCACGCCCGTGGCCACTTGGAGAAGTTGTTGGCAGTCACAGCGATGGAACGGACCTGCAGTCACACCTTCCCTCCTCTGGATTCTTGTTGGACTGTAAACACACCCAAGGAACTTCCCACCCAGAGGATGAGGCTCTGTCTACTGGCTTTCATGCTGGGGCTGGGGGTGGCTCCTGGGCTGCTTCCTCTTCTCTCTTCCAGGCTGTGCTTGTGTGAGGCTCCCTGCTTTGGAGGTAGCTGGCTTTGTGGCAGGGAAGCAGGAAGATTCGCCTCTAGTTTGAGGTGGACATCCCTACGAGTTTCCATCAGAGCTGTGGATGGAAATGTAGGTGGGCCGAGAGGATGTGTCGTGGGGTACCACAGGCATCAACCACCACCGTGTTGCTCTGTGTCTGCCGTTCCCCTGCAGGCTCGCTGCCCACGGATGGGTCCTCCAGAAGACTGATTAAAGAGTCTAGCCCAAAGGACCCTGGCTTGGAAGGTACTGCCTTTCTTGGGGCTGCTTTGTCTGCTGCTGTAACCCCCATGCCCAGCACAGGGCCCGCTGGCGCGGGGCTGAGGGGAGGAGAATATCTTAGATATCAAGAGCACCGTCCAGGCGTGTCTGCTCAGTCCTGTCTTACTCTTTGTGACCCCGTGGACTGTAGCCCACTGGACTCCTCTGTCCATGGGATTCTCCAGGCAAGAATACTGGAGAGGGTTGTCAGTTCCTTCTCCAGGGGGATTTTCCCGACCCAGGGATCGAACCCACGTCTCCTGCATTGCAGGCAGGTCCTTTTCCACTGAGACATCAGGGAAGCCCATTAAGAGCACCAGCTCCATGAATCTCAGCCTCTTCTCCTTTCCAGTCAAAGGTCTTCAATCATACAGAACCATTTAACCCACGTGGTTCGACCAACTGATTAGTCAGCCAAGGCCGCAGACCTCCCAAATGAGAGGGTGTGGCTCCCCGGGGCCGAGGGAGAAGCGTGGTGCCCCAGTGCCCGGAACAAGCTGTACCTATGAGACGGTTCCCTAGAGCAGGGGGTGGGATGTGGCCAAGAATCCACGCCCGTGGCCACTTGGAGAAGTTGTTGGCAGTCACAGCGATGGAACGGACCTGCAGTCACACCTTCCCTCCTCTGGATTCTTGTTGGACTGTAAACACACCCAAGGAACTTCCCACCCAGAGGATGAGGCTCTGTCTACTGGCTTTCATGCTGGGGCTGGGGGTGGCTCCTGGGCTGCTTCCTCTTCTCTCTTCCAGGCTGTGCTTGTGTGAGGCTCCCTGCTTTGGAGGTAGCTGGCTTTGTGGCAGGGAAGCAGGAAGATTCGCCTCTAGTTTGAGGTGGACATCCCTACGAGTTTCCATCAGAGCTGTGGATGGAAATGTAGGTGGGCCGAGAGGATGTGTCGTGGGGTACCACAGGCATCAACCACCACCGTGTTGCTCTGTGTCTGCCGTTCCCCTGCAGGCTCGCTGCCCACGGATGGGTCCTCCAGAAGACTGATTAAAGAGTCTAGCCCAAAGGACCCTGGCTTGGAAGGTACTGCCTTTCTTGGGGCTTTGAGAAAAGGACCACCCTCTTCCATCTCTCTTCTGACCTCGGTCTTTGTCATATCCCCCTCCTGCAGAGCGCTGCCATGTGATGGAGGTGAGCTGCCAAGCTCACTCGGCCCCAGGGGTAGAAGAGAGCTGCTGTGTAAGAGAGCATTTCCAGCGACCCTCCTAGGAAAGCGCCCCTGCTCTCCTGCCCAGGTGGGGTCACACCTGACCCTGGGTCAGGACACGCGCAGGCTGAGCTCAGTGCCCCTGGCGAACTTGTCCCGTGTGTCTCCGTGTGTTCACAAGGCCATCCCCCGTGTACACCTTTAGCATCACAATGTGTCTCGTTTCCGCACCTAAGATCAGGACACAGGGGTTCTCTGCAAACCCTTGTGGAGGCAAAGGAGAGACAGCGGGTGGGGAGGAGGAGGGGAAGTCCGTTGCTAGGAGACGAAATGAAATGATTCACTTGTGTCCCAGTTGCCAGAGTTAAGTCATCTGACCCATTCGGGGAATTCCCAGAACTAACGATTTAAAGCAATACTTGGCTGAAATCTATTGCAAAATACCGTCCTGACTTAGGCACTTGATTTTGCCTCTGTTATTTTTTTGAGAAAGAGATACTCCAAGAGCCAGTGACTCAGACCTCCAGGTGACTTGGCTGTGGTTTCTTATGAGTCAGACTTACCCGACGGTCGAGGACAGAGGTGAACAGGAAACAGGCCGAGAAAAGCCAGAGAAGCAGAGTCAACAGACGTTGAGGAGGCTTCCGGCAGCTCTCCCGGGCTGGAGGGCACACAGGGAACCCCTGGACACTCACGGACAAGGAGGTGTGGCTGAGACTCCTTCAGCTAAAAGGTTCCCCTCAGGCAGCTGCCCAGGAGGACGGGTTATAAAGGTCCTGGGGTTATGGCCACTCCAGTGGGCTGCTTCCCATTTATTTGTCCAGGCAAAGAGGAAAAACAAGACATGAGCCCCGATAGCTTCATAATCTCAGGAGTCTCCCTCCTACTCCTGTGCACTGCATCCTTTTTCTTGATGACCTGATATTTGCCGAATGTGAACTGGTTGACATCACTGTGTGAGTAGGGAGAAAGAAAAAGTTGGCCCAAGTGCAAGGGCACAAAGACAAAGGCAACTTTGAACAGAAGAAGCTGCCAGAAGCCTGCTCCCCTGCTCACTGGGCCCCCAGCGGCCATCTGGGCGCGTGTGAGCTGTAGCTGTCAGATGTATACCGTCTAACGCAAGCAGGAGAGCAGAAACGTAAGGGACTCTGATTACACGTATTGCTGAACGTTGTGTACAGGAAGTAACACATTACCTTTGTAATTCTGTAGACAGGGTACAAAGCAATTTCCCCACATACCTCGTAATCTAACAAGCTTGAAGTTATTACTGTTTAAGACGCAGAGACTGAGACACAGGTTAAGTGACATGCCCTCATTCACACAGCTATCACCGGGTGGATCCTGGCATTGAACTCAGGTCGTTTGGGCCCATCACAAGAACTGTCCTCTGGACCCTGCAGCAGATTCCCACCAGCTACCCTATAGACTGTAGCCCACCAGGCTCCCTCTGTCCATGGGATTTTCCAGGCAAGAATACTGGAGTGGGTTGCCATGCCCACCTCCAGGGTATCTTCCTGACCCAGGGATTGAACCTGCGTCTCTTATGTCTCCTATATTGGCAGGTGGATTTTTTATCAGTAGCGTCACCTGGGATGCCGTTTACCTGCGATAGCCTCCCTTACCTCACCTCTGCCTCCTGAGCACTGGTGTTTATACCTGAATCCCAGCACGTCCACGGTGATAGCAGGTAATATGAAACTTGGGAAACACCCTTTGCAGCCACTAAGAGAGCCTGGTTCTGATAATTCTGTTAACATCTAGAGCAAACAGAGTGAACATTTTAAGTGAATATATAAAAGACTCTAGAAAGAACTTTGGAGTGGGTATTGCTTAAAGTTCATGGAGTACATAGTGCTAAAATTGGGAGAAGACAGCTTAACAGGGGAGATGGGGGCTCTTCCCAAGCTAGGAAGAGACCGAGACCAAAGATGCAAGGATCCAGGAACAAGGGAGCCCAAAGACATCTTAACAAAAAGCTCCATGTGCTGCACTGGGTATGTGGCACCTGGCCTTCCAGTCCTGGAGAGTGTGGGTACCATGGGGCATTGAAGGAGGACAGTGCTCAGGACTTGGTGCCCCAGGTGGGACCGCCCCTGCTCACACAGGACTGTTCCAGAGAAGAGGAGGCCCCATGTGCTCCAAGGCCACTGCAGAGGCAGTGTGAAGCTATGCTGGGGTCAACGGGGCTCTCCCAAGATGCTGGGCTGGTCAGCACGGGAAAGAGCATAAGTGTGAGGTGTCTGTTAGATCCTGGGACACTGAGGGGCCCTGGCTCCACACAGGCGAGTGCCAATGACTCTCGAATGTCTTATTTTCAGTCCAGACCTCACTTCCTAGTTTAGGCTTACTAGTTGACATCATAATCATAAGGGATTTGATTGACTATGCCAAAGCCTTTGACTGTGTGGATCACAATAAACTGGAAAATTCTGAAAGAGATGGGAATACCAGACCATCTGACCTGCCTCTTGAGAAATCTGTATGCAGGTCAGGAAGCAACAGTTAGAACTAGACATGGAACAACAGACTGATTCCAAATAGGAAGGAAAAGGAGTACGACAAGGCTGTATATTGTCAGCCTGCTTATGTAACTTATATGCAGAGTGCATCATGAGAAACACTAGACTGGAAGAAACACAAGCTGGAATCAAGATTGCTGGGAGAAATATCAATAACCTCAGATATGCATATGACACCACCCTTATGGCAGAAAGTGAAGAGGAGCTAAAAAGCCTCTTGATGAAAGTGAAAGAGGAGAGCGAAAAAGTTGGCTTAAAGCTTAACATTCAGAAAACGAAGATCATGGCATCTGGTCCCATCACTTCAGGGGAAATAGATGGGGAAACAGTGAAAACAGTGTCAGACTTTATTTTGGGGGGGCTCCAAAGTCACTGCAGATAGTGACTGCAGCCATGAAATTAAAAGACACTTACTCCTGGGAAGAAAAGTTATGACCAAGCTAGATAGTATATTCAAAAGCAGAGACGTTACTTTGCCGACTAAGGTCCGTCTAGTCAAGGCTATGGTTTTTCCAGTGGTCATGTATGGATGTGAGAGTTGGACTGGGAAGAAGGCTGAGCACTAAAGAATTGATGCATTTGAACCGTGGTGTTGGAGAAGACTCTTGAGAGTCCCTTGGACTACAAGGAGATCCAACCAGTCCATTCTGAAGGAGATCAACCCTGGGTGTTCTTTGGAAGGAATGATGCTAAAGCTGAAACTCTAGTATTTTGGCCACCTCATGAGAAGAGTTGACTCATTGGAAAAGACTCTGATGCTGGGAGGGATTGGGGGCAGGAGAACAAGGGGACGACCGAGGATGAGATGGCTGGATGGCATCACTGGCTCGATGGATGTGAGTCTGAGTGAATTCCGGGAGATGGTGATGAACAGGGAGGCCTGGTGTGCTGGGATTCATGGGGTCGCAAAGAGTCGGACATGACTGAGTGACTGAACTGAAGTTGACATCATTCACTTAGATATGTCATCGAAATCTCAAACTTAATTGATTTAGAATGGAACTCATAACCCATTTGTCTTAAATTGCTGACTCAAACCAAACTTGGAACATATCCTTGGGTTTCTCTCTCCTGGCTCCCACACTGAGTCCATGACCTTGTCCTATTGCACTCCCAAATCTATTTATTTCTTTCCACCTCCAAGACCACATCTGTGGTCCTAGCTCCCACTCAGATCATCGACGCCTTACACTTAGTGCACTGTTCTCACAGAGCAGCTGGAACGACCCCAAGGACAGAGTGCCCTCTGTCCCTGCATATTTTGTTGCCTCAGCCATGGGGAAATGAGTAGGGAAGACCAGGATTGGACAGGCAAACCGTCTGATCAGTGGGTGTTGCCTTTGGGATAAACCATTCCCAAAGATGCCTTCGTGGCTCCTGCATCTCAAGAGTGGCCCTGGAGGGGAACACACTGCTATATTTAAAATGGAGAACCAGCAAGGACCTACTGTGAGGCACAGGGAGCTCTTTTTGTTATGTGGCAGCTTGGAGGGGAGTTTGGGGGAGAATGGATACATATATATGTATGGCTGAGTCCCTTTGCTGTCTACCTGAAACTGTCTCAACATTGTTGATCAACTAAATTGCTTCGTCATGTCTGACTCTGTGTGACCCCATGGACTGTACCCCACCAGGCCCCTCTGTCCATGGCATTCTCCAGGCAAGAATGCTGGAGTGGGTCACCATGCCCTCCTGCAGGGGATCTTCCTGACCCAGGGATTGAACCCGTGTCTATGTCTCTTGCATTGGCAGATGGGTTCTTAACCACTAGTGCCACCTGATCAGCTAAATTCCAATATAAAATAAAAAGTTGAAGAAAAAACAAGTGACCCTAGAAAGCCAGGGCATGGAGAGAGGATTTGGGCTTCTAAATGAGAAAGGTGTCCTTTACTTCCCAGCTCTGCCCCTCATGAGGGGTGGCCTTGTGCAATCTACCAAACTCTCTGAGTCTCTGGTGCCACTAAGAACAGAGGTCCTGGTGTCCACTTCATGGGGATTTTGTGGAGATTAAATAAAATCACAGAAAGAAAGCCCCTCATTCAAGGGTCACCACGTGGAAGATCCCTGTTGGGATCTTGGTATTTATACCAAGGCTTGGTATTTATAACATCCTGCCCACTGGGTTCTCAGGCCCCAGAGAGGAGACACTATAATTAGGCTATTCTGCTGTGGAATTCCTCAGTGCCTCGTGCCTCTCTTTTTTCCTTCCATTGTCTCTCCCTTCCTTTCCCACCCACGGTTTGAAGCTGACTGTTCTGTCTGCAGGAAGTGTGTTAAATGAGACAATGTTTGTGTTCACGCCTCGTTCCAGGGCTTTGCCAGCATGCTCTCCCCTTCTGGTCCTTGGGGAGTATCAGAAATGCGGTCAGGTGTGCCTACTGACCGTGCTACAGGCACAGCTCACACAGTTGTTAGAAGATAAATTTCATTTGCAGAAAACAGCATGAGTGATATATTCAAATAGGCATGGATTTCAGAGGTGGAAGTCTGGGTCCACTTCCCAGCAAGATTACTGCCTGCGCGCTCTGACCATGTTCTGTACCCTCATCTAGTGTCAGTGTCCTCATCCAGAAGACTTTCAGGATTCTTATTAGAATAATGAGAGAGAGGTTTTGAAATACTGCAAGGTCAGTCACGTTGAAAATGTTTGATAAATGAGCATCTAACATAGCGCTTGGCATTGGAAACACCTAGCCCACAGGTCCAATCTAGCCCACCACCTCTTTTTTAAAAATTAATTTTATGTATGTATTTTTGTCTGTGCTGGGTCTTTGTTGCTTTTTGAGGGCTTTCTCTGGTTGCAGCAGGCGGGGGCTACTGTCTCGTGGTGGTGCACAGGCTTCTCGTTGCGGTGGCTTCTCTTGTTGCAGAGCATGGTTGTTGCAGAGCATGGGCTCGAGGTGCTCGGGCTTCAGTAGTTGCAGCACGCAGGCTCAATGGTTGTGGCTTGCAAACTCTAGAGCACAAGCTCAGTAGCTGTCGTACACGGGCTTAGTTGCTCCACAGCATGTTGAACCTTCGGGCAGGTAGATTCTTACCCACTGCTCCACTAGGGAAGTCCTACCTGTTTTTATAAATAAAGTTTTATTAGGACACAGATACACCCATGCATTTACATATTCTCTGTTGGCTGCTTTCATGCCAGAGCAGCAGAGTTCAGTGGCTGCACCTTCCTGTCAATTCCTTTGTTTTCATATAGAAGCTAGAGGGCTGTTGTAGACCCAGGGCATTATAGCCATGATGGTTATGGGGTACCACCAGCAGCTGCTTATTCAGTGTATCAGTTGGGATTAAATTCTGCTACATTAAAAAAATTATAATGGCTTAAACATGGTAGAAGTTGATTTATCTCTGAAGTCTGAAAATAGGCAATCCAGGGCTGTTTGAACCTAGATTCAAAAGACTCAGGGACCTGAGCTCTCTTACCTTGCCACTTTCCCTACAAGGAGACTTCTCACAGTCCAAGATAGTGGCCAAAGTTCCAGCCATTACATTCTCATTCCAACTAGCTAGAAAAAGAACAGGATAAAGAAAAAGGAGCAAAGGGTATGCAACTGTCTTTTTAAGGACAGTTCCCAGCAGCTGCCACCGGACACAGTTGCTCTGGTTGGTCACACAGGCACGCTTGGTTGTAAGGGAGGCTGGGAAGTGGAACATTAATCCATGTGGCCATATGGCCAGATGAAAACTGAGGGGTTCTTTTTACTAAGGAGAATGGAGAGAACAGATACTGGAGAAAAACAAGTGGATGTGAGTCCCTTAGGATAGCCTGAGCTATAAATAGCCAAAGCCCGCTCTTCAGTGGTTGAAGCTGCTAAGACTTTTATTCTTTAATTATCAAGAAATCCAGAGGTAGCTAGTTTAAGGTTTGCTCCAATAGTTCACCATGTCACAAAGCACCTGTGAAGCGAGACTGCCTCTGCAGTGTGCTGGGTTTACTTCCCCTGGCTTTACTACCCACCAGGCCCAATAACTGAGAAGAGCAGAGGGCAGACCACCTCTGGATTTGTTCTTCTGGTGGCAAGTCGGCTGCTGCAGATCCTTTATACCCAGCCCCAAAGATAGGAGGAAAGAGCTGGTGGAGAGGGCTTCCTTCCTGTGGTGGAGTTCTTGTATTGGGTTGGCCAAAAAGTTCATCCCATCAGATGTTATGGGGAAAACCTGAAGGAACTTTTGGGGCCATCTAGTATTTCCCCAGAAGTTCCTAGAAGCTTCCCCTTCCATCTCCTTTGCCAGTCCTGGTTTTCATGCCCACCTCTAGATTGGTCACCAGCAAAATGAAACAGGATTGCCGTGATTGGCTCACATGACTTGCTATCTGAACAAAATTAGGACCCTGCTGGCAGGGAAGAAAAAGGAAACGAGTTGTGAGTGGAAATGCATTAGATCAACCCACTATTGGGGCTTCCCAGGTAGCTCAGTGGTAAAGAATCTGCCTGCCAATGCAGGAGACACAGGTTCCATCCCTGGGTCAGGAAGATCACCTGTAGAAGGAAATGGCAACCCACTCTAGTTTTCTTGCCTGGAGAGTCCCATGGCCAGAGCCTGGCAGGCTACAGTCCATGGGTTCACAAAGAGTCGGACACGATGAGCAGCTAAACCACAACTACAACCCTCTATTATCTGGAAGAGAGTGAAATATTCATTGTTTCCTCCTGCCTCTAGAAACATAATAGTTCAGTTATCCCTGGATAAAAGGCAAGGAGTAAGTTGAATTTGGATCATATTCTCAAGCTTCTTAGAGCAGCTATTTATTATCAATACGTTCTGTATCATTACAAAATCTGGAATTAGAGGTAAAATCCGCTCCATAAATCTTTAGGTTTCGGCTTTCAGCTCAGGATGCTGCAGAGTGCTGCCTCCCCAGTGCTCAGAGCTATTTTCAGGTGGATGTTCTGGACAGAAAAGCGGCTTCCTAAAAATAATCTTGCAGTGGCAATCCTACATCTCCCAGAACTGATGCACCTTATCTTGTTGATCAGGTCTGCAGTCTTAAGGCAAGGCCATCCTCCCTAACCGGACCGCTGGTGGTAATGAGATTAAATTCCTCTCCCCTGAAAATGGTGCTCATCTTCCAGCAGAGCCCCAGCCGGGCTTTGCAATGCTACCCATCCAGCCCAGTCACCGAGAGGAGCAATGCGCAGGCCTCCTCTGGATTTGCAATGGAGAGCCAGAGGCTGAACATGAGGCCAGTGGGCTCACTCAGATTTTATCCATCTCCTTCCCCCAGTGAAAAGAAAATGGAAAGTGATGTTCCTTTATTAAAGTATGATTGAGGCACAGTAAACAGCGTGTATCAAAAAGGCAGGTTGATACATTCTGATATCTAGATCCTGCAGTGAAACCATCCCACAATCAAGACAGTGAACATGGCAACCACTCCTGGAACTTCCCTGCTGACCCTCATAACCTCTTCTCTCACATCTCTACACTCCCTCCCTGAACAAGCTCTCACTGAAGATAAGGTTGCGTTTTCTAGAGTTTTACACGAATGGAATTCTTTGACTTGTTTCTCTCAGCATAATTATTCTAGAATTTCTTGTTGTTGGATAAATAGTTCATTCCTTTTGATTGCTGAATAGTGTTCCACTGTATGGATATGCCACAACTTGTTTATCCATTTACCAGTTAATAGACGTTTGAGTTTTTTCCAATATTTGACTGTTACAAATAAAGGACACATTCATGTACAAGTTTTTGTACGAATATACACTTCTTTTCTCTTGGATAAATGCCTAGAAATGGAGTAGCCCAACTGTTTTCAAAAGTGATTGGACCAATTAACATATCCAACAGCAGGATCCAAGTTCCTTTACACCTTCACCAACACTTCATAGGGTAGGTTTTTTTAATTGGATGCGTTTCAATAGATGTGTAGTTATATGTCATTATGGTTTCATTTGAATTTCCATAGTGACTAATGATGTTGAGAATCCTCTGAGGTGCTCATTTGAGATGGATGTATCTGTCTTTCACGAAGTCCCTATTTAGATCAACCTGGGTCTCCTGCATTGCAGGCAGATTCTTTATTATCTGTGCCACCAGGGAAGCCCATTTCAGATCTGTTACCTGCTTTAAAATCTTTTACCCACTTTGTCTTATTAAATTATGAGACATATATATGGCATCTGTTCAGTTCAGTCGCTCAGTTGTGTCCGACTCTTTGTGACCCCATGAATCGCAGCACGCCAGGCCTCCCTGTCCATCACCAACTCCCAGAGTTCACTCAGACTCACAAGTTACTTATTAGAAAAAATGTTTTGCAAGTACTTTATATCAATCTTTGGGTTGTATTTTTATTCTTCCAATAGTGTCCTTCTAAGAGAAGAAATTTTTGATTTAGATGTTAATTTTATTAAATTTTATTTTTAATGTCATATCTAAGGCATATCTAACTCATGATCAAAAATGGTTTATGTTTTCTTCTAGAACTTTAATATTTTTAAGTTTTGCATTTATATCTATCATCCATTTTGAGTTCATATTTGTATGATAGAAGGTATGAATTCAGGTTCATCATTTGTGTGTGTTTTTTCTAATTGTTAAGTACCTTCTATTGAAAAGACTAACCTTTCTCCACACTGCATGTATCTTTAGTTAAAAATCCATGATGCACATATGTTTGGGTCAGTTTCTGGGCTCTCCCTTCTGTTTCGTTGATTTATTTGTCTAATTTGAGACCAGTACCACATTATCTTGATAACTAACTCTATTGAGTCTTGAAGTCTGGTAGTGCTTACCACCTTTGTGTTGTTGTTTAGTTGCTATGTCCAACTCTTTTGCAATCCCATGGACTGTAGCCTGCCAGGCTCCTCTATTCATGGGATTTCCCAGGCAACAATATGGAAGTGGGTTGCCATTTTCTTCTTCAGAGGATTTTCCCAGCCCAGGGATCAAAACCACATTTCCTGCACTGGCAGGCAGGTTCTTTACCATTGAGCCTCCAGAAAAAGCACATCTATTTTGTTCTTTTCCAAAGTTTTTTTGGCTATTCTAGGTTTTCTGCATTTCCACAAGAAATTTGAATCAGGATGTCATTTTCTATAAAAAGTCTGCTAGCATATTAATAGAGATTATGTTAAATCTGTAGATCAGTCTAGGAATAATATTAATCTTGACAATGTGGAGTCTTCCAACCCATGAATAAAGTTCCAACTCTCCATTTATTTGGAAATTCTTTAATTTCTTTAGCAATGTTATTTATAGTTTTCAGCATACAGACCTTTCATATCTTTTGTCAGAGTTGTCCCTAAGTATTTTATACTTTTTGGTGCTGTTGTGCATGGCATTTTTGCTTCAGTTTCCAATTATTTGTTGCTAGTATATAGATTTACAGTTGAATTTTTACTTTGATATTATACAGTGTAAATTTGCTAAATCCATTTATTAGTTCAAGTAGCTTTTTCTTGCATTGTTTTGGGTAACCTATGAAGATAATCATATCA